>JAHZMV010003786.1:0-30899 GCA_027743765.1 Coecobrya sp. COE2 | reverse complement strand
GCCAAAAAGACATCTTCAACCACTTTGCTACAAACGACATTACGTCATTATTGACATTTCTCGCGTGAGTCAATGTATTTATGAAGGCAAGTATTTGGGTATGCGACAGTTGTGCCTACTGCTTCTTCTCTCTCGCACACACACATTCTTCACATTCTGATTCTGGTTGCGTGAAATATTTCAAAGAAAAGTAAATAAACCAAAAAAACGAAACAAAAATCAGAGAAAATCTACAAAAGCCTTAGTTCCAAGAAATGTTATGCATTCAATTATATTTCTTCCGGCATTTATTTTACTTCATGAATAGTAACTCAATAATGACCTCAATACCACCTTGCTTTTATGTATCCACATAACTAGGAGGGATCCCGACCTCTTGACAATTATACTTTTTTTCTTTCCCTAACTGTTACGGCAAACTTAAACTTGCTTGAAAATTTTCTTGTGGTGGGCTCGTTCCTGGTACGTATAAGCGCGCGACGCTTAGTAACAGGTCCTTAAAGAGTATTATTGTTGCAGTGATGGTGAGAGAGGGAACGGCACACTTATTTTGATATTGAATTAATGGGACGTACAATCGGGAAGTAGCCAAGTAGTAACAGAAAAAGAAAAAAGAAAGGAACCATAAGTTTCAAGTGGGTGATTCAATGTTTACTTTGGGAATATCCATCAAACTCTTCAAGAGTAAGAAAGAAGTGTGAACTATTTAATATAAGTGGTAGTACTGGTACTCTACATCTTCTCAACATTTGCTGTGCTCGCCGCGCATAGACACAAGCAGAAAAACTAACAAGGTAAAAAGGGAATCCCAAGATGAGGATCCTTCTTCTTCGTCTTGTCGAATCGTAAAGGAAGAAAATAGCTCGGCCTTTTCTCTCAGAAAAAAATAACAAACTTTTTAGTAAAAGCAGTAATGTTAAAGGAGCCGCGTGCAAAGAAAGTGGAGGAGTCATTAATTCTTTTCTTTCTTCTTCTTTTTTTCTCTCCTCTCATCTCGCTTGGCGGAGGTAAGTGGAGCACAACAACATTTTATCCCGAGACGAGTCATCTTTTTAACCCTCATTCCTCATCCATTTTATTTTTCGGGGTCACATTCCCTACACCTTTCCCATCCATTTTCTCTGTTTCACACACATAAACATCATGGAGGAATTGGAGTGAGTGACTGGGAGTGAGCTAAAGAGCTGAACTACATAATATTTCGTACGCAACGGAAAAAAAGAAATATATATAGGAGAGTTGGAGACCACCGCGTACCGCATATAAATTACTCAGCGAGGAAAAAGAAGAGCAGTAGTGAATTGTAAGCCAGCAAGCAAAGTAGTCATTGCATCCATTTACATTGGTGGTGGATATGGAAAGAAACGGGACACCCAAGGAAAAAGGATATCAAAAACACCTGCGATGCCCTCCACTGTATTCCTTGTCTGCGCTCGCTTTTTAGCTTTTTCTTCATCTTGCCTCTTTGTACACTAACAACTATTACTACTGATATCTATAAACTTTTGCTAGTTTCCTACAAGCTGCTGCTGTTACTACTGGACTCTCAACATTTTATGGTTGATGGAGACTCTCTCAGAATCCGCGCGAGTCTAGGTGCTACTCTGTTATTTTCTCATGACACTACTACCACCACCCACCAAATCACTGAGCCATTTACACAATAAAAGGCCATTCATTTTTCTCCTTTGGACACATGTTGTCAACGTCAGCAGATGGATGATTGCCCACTCACTACACGGCCATAAGTTTTTTATTCCTATTTTCTTGAAAAAAGAAGAGAGAAAAATCATTTTAATGAACGTAATGACTCTGTCCCCTTTATATACATTTTTTTAGCTTGGTCTACCCAAACTTTTTTCTGTTTTCCTTGGAGCCTTTTTCATCATTCAAAAACGCAGATACACACACAGACTAGTCCTTTTCCATGTAATTTTTGCTCATTAATGAGCAGAGGAGTGTGATACGCTCCGGAAACTACAAAGGGCCAAAATTAAATGAACACTCTCTGACATCAGCAAAATATAAAACTTTATTTTTCGCCCCTCCTTTCCCTGCACGTGTTTTACATTCACAGCTTTATTCCGTTTCCAGGAAGGAAGAAAACTGAGCCGGGATGAAAATGAAAGGGTTAACATGTGTAACTACGAGTAGAATTACTGTCTGTATGGTTATGCATGTATATATAGCCACAGTGTTAGGTAAACGGAAGTACATAATGCACAACACAAAATCCAGAATTTTGTTATTATTATTACTATCGCCCAAAGCCTTTTTTATAAAGGGAAACCAGGCATACTAATTCCCATGTTTCTACGAATTATTGCAGCTTTGAATTTACTAAAACCTATTCATTCTTTTAATAACTTTGGTCCGGCAATGATTCCATTGTAGCAACTGGTTGTTACAACCAACTTATCTACACTTGCATAACATCGTTGTATGGATACTAGGTATCATGGTTGGGTAAAAGGGAACGTCAACAAACTACGCAGGATAAAATTACTGGTTGTCAGCGAGCCTCTCTGAACAAAATTGGTATATTCCATCTCATACACATGATATATTAATTAATTACTTGGTTTCATCACCACCATCTCGTAACTGCATTCTACAAAAGGCTATAATAACAGATACATATTTGTCATCAAATACACACATGTGAGATCAACCTATCTACACATTTGCAGAACAAAGTGGCTTTAGTCAGATTATTATTATTATTAAAATTGTAGGTTCATAGAAAAAAAGCATAAATTTATCAACTGTGTTTATCTCACACGCACACAAAGAATGACTAGAAAAAATATAGCAATAAACTCAACTATAATCATCATGAAGATAATAATTATTAAAGCCACAAAAATATAGCTACGAGATGTGTTCTCGCGCTTCATTCATCTCTCCTTGAAGTTACTTTCTCCCACACATTCAAAAGCTTTTACACCAATTTCCTATATGTACTGTACATCCATAATTCACTAAATTTCACTTTCATCCTTTTCTACTCTTTCATGAAATTCCTGGTTACTAATAACAAATCATGGTTTCCTCCCGCTCAACAGAAACAACCCACGCTTTTCTCGCAACTCACACAACAGCCCATTTATTATTGGACTCGTATATTCTTCTTCTCTTAACCACCACCAGCAACATCAGCATTAGCAACGCAACCCCAACCTTTCTTGCCCTTATCATCGTTTTCGTCGCTGATGATAAGAACCGCAAAAAGGAAGCTGTACAAGAACAGCAAGTAGTAGTGATGATGAAATTTTTCATGAAAAATTCATCCAATTTCTGCTTCTGCTATAGCCCTACTAATGTTAAGAGTGGAAGAGGTTAAGGAAGGAGTGTTGAAAACCACAACAGACCTGCTTACATTATCATCCTTCTATATATAGCGCGGCATTTTCTTTTTATTCTGATACATTATCATCGCCACTATCATAGTCTTTTAGTTGGAGAGAAGACACAAGCTAGAAAATCTGCTGTTGCTGTTGGTGCACGTTAAAACCAAACAGGAAAAAGTGGCAAAGACGAGCTAAGGAGAATGGAAATGGAAGAGAGGTGGAGGAAACAAGAGCAAAAGTGAATATTCATTCTAATTAGAGAAGAGCTAATGAATGAGTATAATGGAGTAAAGGGGCTAATTAACTAAAATCCCTAACCACATATACCATTCATCCTCCTCTTTTCTTTCACCTTGTGTTCTGTCTGTCTGTCTGCTTGAAAGATACAGAGGGATTCGTGTATTATCATCATTTACACATGATTCCCTCCTCGTAGTTGGTAGTAGTTTCCTCCAGCCAACCAAAATTACTACCACCGCCACGATTATCTTCTTTTTCCAGGTTGTCCTGAGTCAAGACAAGAAGATTATAGGGTAAAACCAGTTCCGTCGTGCAAAACGCTAAAACCGGAGATAAACTCTAAAGCAAAGCGGATATGAAGCTTCATGTAAACTTTCGCTTCCTAAAAACCCGGATTAGCTTGAAAAACGTCGTGTCAACGGAACGAACCTTCTTCTCGCCGTAGCTACTATAATTTCACCCGGAAGTTGACACGACGGAATTCTCCGAAAAAATATTTAGCCACTACTGCTCCTTTGAGCTTAAGTAGCTTTAGTAGCACACGAGTACAAATCATGACTATTTGCAGCATGTCACAGTCACGAAATCTGCACAGATTGGCATTTTTTGTATAAAAAACTGCTGGTAATTTTTTTACGCCAAGGTGTGATGGAAAGGTCGTCGATCCCAAAGTTTGCTACCTTATGGACTACTATATTAACCACCAGTGTTGTAATTTCCTTCTTTAGTTCAAAGATTGTTGTTTTTACAACACACAGCATGTTTAAAGAATAAACCCTCAAATAAATAGCGACTTTCTTCTTTCCGCTATTTCATGTCTTAAATAATAATCATAAGTAACGTGAAAACTGAAGCTGTCAATTTATGTTTCCTTTTTTGTGCAAATTTTACCAAGAGTACAGGAAAACCATAACAAACAGATCAGAAGGAAGAGAAAACATAAAAGGGAAATGTACATGATTTTCCACTTCAGCTCATCCATATCCTCCATATTTTTTTTTCCTTTTTCATTTAAAAAAATATATAGCAACAAAATGCACGAAACCATCTTCATCAACAACACACATATCACATCATGCATTTCCACATTCCTTTTTTGCACTTCTATCAAGCTACACATTTCTGAGAAAGGTGACTTTAAGTATATCTAAGACTGACATTTGAAGATTCCAAACAGGAACCACGCTACACATAAAAAGGTTATTTTTCTCGTTCACCGGCTCATGTCAGGCTTTTTACCTACTTTTACCGTGTGCAAACCTTGCTCATCGCAAAGTGCCTTGAAAATTCTTTTCTTTTTTCAAATTGAATTATGGAAGCAGGGGACGTTGAAGTAGCAGGAAAAGCGCCAACCTTACCAAACCAGCCAACAACGGAAGGAATGAAAGAAAAAGAGGTGGTAGATATTAGCATGTTACCGTGAAATAATTTATTATCCTTGGGATTAGTTCCCTTTCCCCCAAAACCTTTTCTCTTGTTTTTATGCAGAGTGTAGATTTTCCACTAACAAAACTAGGTACACAGTTTCACGGGAACTTACTTTAATGCAAAGATAATGATGATGATGACAATCTGGATGATGCAGTAAAAGTAATACGGTTAAACGATTTATGGAAATTTTCTACTGCTGCAAAAACAATGCCATTTTGCTGCATATTTTCTCACAACTAAACAGAGTAGAAAATATAATGGATGAAAAGTTTAGCTGCATACAGTTTTGCTTTGCCAACTGCTTTAAAAATTCAGCACCAAAGTAGGTATGTGAATGTCTGCATCTCTTTGATATATTTGTGAAAATCTACAAGCACAACCCTTTTTGAATTTCCAACAAACCATGATAAAACCTCATAGTTGAATCATAGTCAACTTCATCAACATAATATTATTGCCTCCAGCGATTCGTTTATGTATGTGCACCAAACAAGATAACATATTATTTAAAGCTGGGTTCCAAAATCTTCCCAATCTGTCCACCAAACTTGATTCTGAAAATGCTTCATACATATTTTTGCTAAAGGTGTTTCCTTACAGTTTTAGGACCCTCTTAGCTCATTTTGTAATTCCAAAAAAACGTTCTGGGAACTTACCTGTAATTTAGAAAAAAAGAATCATTAATGATTTGTATACAAAAGTTGTATAAATTTTTATATAAAGGTTTCATCAGGCAAGCAAAGCAATGCTTTGAAAGCATAACTTAGCGGAAAAGTATATAATGAATAAAATATTTGCCACCCACGCATACAACACCCCACGCACCCGGTTATATCACACAACGACAACTTTATCATCAGACAGACTAGAAAAATTCAAACCAGGAGACGTATGTACATATGCATGTAAAAGTCTCAACTACTCGCAATTCGTCTTCTTCATCATCCTCGATTCACATTCCATCTCTCTGAATAAGCATGCATGCACGCACACGCACACACAAATCATCATCATCTTCATCAATTTTTTTCTAAAGATACTACCAATATAATATTGGGCCCCATGTAACCCACCAAACCATACAATTACCAAACTACTACAAGTCAACAGAGAAAAAATACATGCCTACACACCCGTATATACTGTAAATATATGGAAGGAAGGCATGCACGATCGGTAATCGATCTTTTTTTCCCTTTCTCCTGCTTCCACATCGCCTGTCTTCTGTGTTCTCTACTCCTCCGGATAAAATATATAATATCCAACTTTACATAATCCTGTACTGCTGCATGCCTTTCGCTTTTTCACGTTTATGCTATATGATGATGGTCTATGTCGTCGTGTGTGCATGCCCTACAGCAAACACCACACAGAAAGGAACTGAGCGTCTTTTTTCTTTCTTTTCACTTTTTTTCAATGCAAAAATAATGTTGACGGGAATGGAAAAGTAAGGGGACCTCAGTCAGAAAAGAGATGATGTGATGATGTAGCAGCATTGCTGCTGTTGTGAAAGACAGCAATGTCTACACAAGCAAATCATTACTAGCCGTTTTTTTCGGAAATATATGATGCCACATTGAGACTGCTGCTATATATATTCCTGCATAGCTGATGATGATGCATGGAATTTTGGGACCTTTTTGTGTACCAAACTCCCAGCAATGTGTGTATTTACGGCTGTGCAAGCCAGTACCCTTTTTCCCATTCTCCAAGTAAAAGTGCATACATGCATATTATTCTGCTGTAGTTAACCAAGAAAAAATCTTTACCCTTTTCCTATCTTTTAGTTCTTCGTTCGGGAAGAAGGATACGAGGGAAAAAAGCTTTAGAAAAGAATTCGCATTATCCGCTCGTTCAGTACCCAATAATATTCTTCTTCTCCCGCGTCAAGTAGCTCAAGTGATCCGAACAACCAGGATCTTTTTATTCTATCACATCACAGCCTACTTTAAAAAGTCTAATGCCTTCTTAGAAAGGGAAAAAGGAATAAGAAGAAAATAGCCTTTTATCATCATCATCGTCATCATGTTCAGCATCATTTGACTTTGTATTGTACACACGAAAGCACACACACATACATATACACGCATCCATATCCCTTTTCCCATACAACTAACGCATTTCCTAAGGAAAAGAGCAAACCCAAAACTTTCTCCCTTCTATTTACTGTACTTGTTTTATCTTTTTGTCTGGAAGCAAGTTGCACTTTTTCTTGCTTCCTTTGAATTTTGTGCCGTTTTAGGTTGAATTTGGCTATATATGTCGCATCATCCTCGGAAATTTGGTGAGAATATACACAACAGCACACAGCACCACAGTATTGAATGGGCAATTGTCGTAAAAAAACAACAGTGATTATTATTATGCCGCTGCATACGTAATATGCCTGTAAAAGGAACAACAAAAAGCGACAAAACTTTTTCGTTACTTTTCCCCACTGCTCTGAAGTGAACTCCAGATCAACTCCCTCCAAAAAAGTATTCCCGTCAACTCTCCTTCTCTTCTCGAGTAGCTTTACTTTTAGCTAACATAAATTCACAAAAGCTACAATGTCCCTGTTTCGGGATAAAAACAGAGAAAAAACTCACTCAGTCAGTGAATAGTGAATACAACAAAATATACTAAAACTTTTTCCCAGAGCAGCTCTCTTTGTTGACGATGATGTTGATGACGATGACGGGAACAATACTGGAAGACTTGAAGTTTCTTTCTTTTCTATCAGGAGAAAACACGCATCCTACATCGCCTCTCTCTAACAACTTGGATATAGGTACTTGTAGGTGGGCACATTCTCACCTTATCTTTTCTTGTTACAAAAGAGAAACTATTACTGCTCTTGTTGTTGTTGTATACCTAGTAGTAATGCTGGTAATAATAATAATAGTAAAAAATGGTGGTTGCAACTGTATACAATATACGTTATTAGTGCATTATAATACCACCGACCCATGTATACATCAGAAAATAGCAACAATCCAAAAGAAAGCCTCTGCACCGCCACCACCACATGACATTTTTATTCACTTTTCTCCCCTCTTTGAAATATTCCGCTATTATCATCCAACATTTTCTCGTTCGAGATTATTATGCACAATTTTTTACTTTTATTTTTATGAATGTTATCGTCACTTGTGAGTTTTTTTCCTGGGTGCACAGCAGTGCAAGGTATGCATGCTCACAACAACAAGCATTACAGATTTCCTGCTGCTGTAGCTGTGGTAGTCTAGCTTTTGAGTTTTTTTTTCAATTTTCGGAGTCAATGGACCTTACTGACTTATTTTGACGATAATAATGTAGAGGCAGTCTATATCTTTAGAAGCTATGAACAAATTTCCTCCTTTCTAAACATCTTTTGAATGGCATTTTTCTATAAGTGCGGGTTTTTTGTCTTGCGATCTTCTTCAGTCTGAAAAATGTAATAATTCATTCAATCACTATCACCACTTTAGTTTCCTTTCCCCTCCCTTTCAATTTGCTATTGCCATTAATTTTTAACCAAGTGTAGGCAACCGAGAGTGGAGTGCGTAATAGTTCTTTTATTTTTTGATGGATGGTATAATACGTAACTATACTGAAGTTACATACCAACATTTCCTGATAATGATGCAAATACCCAATTCATTTCAAATTTTTTGTCGTGATTTATCGTAAAAATCCGTAAAGGAAAGAGAGGCACTGTGTTAAAAATAATAATAACGAAAAAAATGAGCAGAGTACGTTACATCATCATCGTGGAAATGAGTAGGCAGTGGAAGAGACAAGCAGCATATTTTGTAGACAATATATAACCTAGTTATTTGGGAGAAATTGTGAAAGTCATTCACATGTTGAAGGACTGTTCATGAATTACGTAGTAAATTATATCATACTTTTTATTATTTTCGTACACAAAAATGACTCTTTTTGGCGCACGCAAACTCTGCTTTGCGAAGTGGTCAACTTTTGTGAATGCTCCTTTCGCCATGCTATCGTAATAAATAAAAAGAACACATTGTGTTACTGATGATAACAATAATGGACCTTTTCTCTCCCTTTCGCTCCCTTAAGCAAAATCTATAGAAAGCTTTCAATCAGTGACTTTTCCTCCACTTTATCATAATCATTATGAATAATAACTTGATTTTCATCATCACTTCCAGCCACCATCATCGCCATCGACAGCATCATCATCTCAGGCACAAAACCACTTTCTCTCTCTTTCTTTCTCACAGTAGTAAAAAATTGGGGAAAGTTGATGGACAATAAAATATGGAGGTGCTATATGTTCCCTTCTTTTACATGCCATTTCTCCATATCACCACATTACTACATAGATCGTCGCTAGTAGTACACAAGCTAGCAAGCTAAAAGAGAGAAATTGCAATGTTCTCCTCTCTTCTTTCTGGAGCACTGTCAACAAGCTCATTTTTCAAGGAGAAGAGAAAAAAGTTAAAAAAAAACAAATTTTCTTTTTTTTTCTCCCAAGTGAAAATGCGCTCACTGTGTAAGAAGATGAGATGATGATGATGTTGTTGTTGCTCAAGCAAGGCTTATATTCTTCTCACACAGTTTAATGTTCCCAGGGAATATGGAGCAGAGCACGGGAGAAAAGGACCATTATCACTTTAGAAAGAAGGAAGAAGTGTCTAAGCGTGTTATCGTCAAATTCTTGAGCGACTACTCGTATTTATCAAACTCTCCTCTGTAGAGTATGCATACATTATAAAATGTATTATTATTATATTAGACAACTTAACATATTTTCGAAGAAGAGCGAAGGGGAGATAAGCACTGTTACTTGCAAAAGATGATGTTGACTACGGGGAGTAATGGAAGCGAAATGGATGTAAAAGAGCAAGAGTCAACAAGCAATAAAAATAGAAGAGGAAAGAAAATAGGAGAAAGGAGTTTGAGGTATGTACTACTACATCTCTCCATGTGCTAAATTATTTCTTCAGATGATCAACATCAGTGGCAGGGAGAAGAATATATATGTCATATAGAATTTAAAGTTGTATACAAGAAGATATGTGGTTGTTTTTCGCTCAAGATTTTAGCCTATTTTCTTGGAAGGAAGGATGATATAAGAAGGGAGAAAAAAAATTAGAGCGGAAAGTGAATTTCCTCTTTCTCTACTCTCCAGAGGGTTTCTCCCATCCTTCCTCCCGACATCCCTGACTTTGTTGTGTGATGAAGTCATATGAGATGAAGGAAAAGGACATGTGACTTTGTTAGCGGACGGACTAGATTCGGTTCAGCTAAAAATAAAATATGTACACAGAGCATCTCTGTATGTACGTGGGTACATTCGATACATCTCATGCATTCCATCAGAACTCAGACCCTCTCAATTTGGAGTTTGTCCATTACATTTACTACATAGTACCTTTTAATTTTCATGTTTTGGCGATTTCATGATAACGAAAGGCTAGCAGCATATTAGGTAGTTGCGATGATAAACCCAATGATTTGTGCGTCTAGGATTTATTATCGACAAGCTAGAGTTGAGGTCTCACTTCCTGTCTGCCCACTGGCCCAGCAGTATTCATTAATCTCCGGCTGTGTTAGTGTAGGTGGAGCCAATGCAGTAGCTACTAATAATATATTAAATGAGAAAGATAAGACGATGTGATGAGAGAACCTTAAGAGATAGAAGAAAAAGCCCAACAAATTGCTTGCGGCTAGAGTGGCCCAACATCTCCAGCAAAATCCACTCCATTCCGCTGCACTGGCATAAGTATACACGCCTGGGTTGATGTGGAACGACAGGATAATAATGTGAAATAAAAAAGAGTTCCTCTGGGGAAAAAATAAATTCCCAAAGTTTCCATCAACCAGTGTGATAACGAGACTGAAGGGGTATTTTTCCGCTGCCACAGCCAGTTTTGGCGCAAATTATATAACACGTATAACGCATACATATCTTTACACAGCCAGCTGACATAATGACATCAAGTCTTACTTCTTAGACCCCAGCAGGAGCAGCAGTAACTGTAGTAAAATAGGAGGTAATAATTGTACCAAGAAGAAAGGAGAGATGAGTGTCCCTTTCTATTACAGGAAATGTCCAAACTTTTTCTTTCTTCTTAATGAGAAGTGCCAAAGCAAGCATACTACTTAGAGTTGCCGTAGTGGGGGTAGTATTATTAGCCCAGTAAAGATGCCATGATGATGACAAGTATGTCTTTTCATATCTACCAGACGATTACACAGGATATTACATGCATGCTTTAGCAGCTTCTCCTTCCTTTACAGTTCACTCCATATTATCCTTTCTATCCGGATAAGATGATAATGACAAGAAGAAGAAGAAGAAATGTCAACTTTTTTGGGATATGTTCGGGTGCAAAAGAAAAATAAACTTTTTTCTCCTACTTTTTTATTGCTCCACTTTCTTCTTTTCTTGTATTTCCCTCACAATTATCCCTTTTATTTAGCCTTTACAGCTGGAGAGATAGGCACTTATCAAAAGAGAAAGAAAGACAGACAGTCCTGCAGTAAGTGTACCATACATATATTTAACATCAAGTGACCCATTTCGCCCACACACCACCAGCACTCACTTGTCTCTCTCAAAATGCACGATGACAGTTATAATTGTTATGATTGTACAAGGAAAAAAGACGAGTGCTCATTGTCGGTGGCAGTGGTAGAAACTTTTCAAGGCAAGAGCGGAATTTGCACGTGGGAGGCACCCATGAAACGGACAAATAGAGATATTGACCAACTTTTTTTCTTCTTTCAGTCTGTCCATAGCAGGCATTTATGGTGGCTATTACATTGCTACCAGGCAAAAGAAGAAGAAGAAGAGGAGAGAGACAGGCTAACCAAAAGTATACCCATTATGATTACTTTTATGGAATAATATTCCATTCTGAGGAGAGCGGCATCAGAGAAAGAACAACGGGACTATCGTCGCATTCCAGTAGTAGTATTTTATAAGCTTTTCTTTTTTTCTACCAGAAATATATTTCACATCTCATCGTCCATTTCCTCTGCTTATCTTTCCACTGAAATGATTATTAATAACAGAAAGAGAAAGGCAGGAGGCGACATCTTCTCCAATCTCCTTATTTTTTCTTTCATTTTGCTTATCCAACTCAAACGGAACATTTACTAGCCCAGTGGATTTTGGTAGCCAGCATCTCCTTCGCGTGCCTTTCGTGTGTCGAAACTACGGACAAGTTTCATTTTCATCGTGTGTACAGTTTCCCTCCTCTTTCTTGCTTGACAATAATGGTTACAAATGGCAGAGACTTTTGATGTTCCCTCACTCCCACATCTCCCTCACGCACAACGCTTTTACATGTTGCTGTTACTGTTGTAATGATTGCATAAAATGTTAAACAAAATGCTGCGTTTCACTTTAGTTTAGACGGTAGACGGTTGTCTTGCAGTATGACCATCAAAACAGAAAACGACACTGAACAAATTATAAAGACATTTTCGCTGTTGGTATTTTTAGTCGTTTTACAGCTTTTATTTTTTTCTCTTTCATGACATATTTTTTCTCCAAGGTATTCCTTGATAATTTTATTGCATGAATAAGCACAGTGGAGGAAGATAGGATTTTCATGCTGCTTTCTCCTTGCCTTTCACTTTCTACTTTCTTCACAATCCCATTACTACCATAACTGCCACAGACAGTCGTCTACATTCGTACATGCAATATACGCAGACCATATATTATTCTCGCCGTTATGACGAAAAACAAAGTTCTTTAAAGCATTTCCTTGCCACCCTTTCAGAAAGAAAGTGACAATCAGTCTCCTGGAGTAAAGTAGCTTCAGCAACACAGCACAAGAACAGATATTTTCTCGTTGTTTTGGATGCGCCTACTATTTCTTTCCTATACAAAATGCCAAGATTGTTTCTCCTGACAAAAGAGCATAGAAAGGAGAGTAGACTACAGACAAAAACAGTGAAGCAGAAAATGGCTGGATGCTCTCTTCTTCTTCGCTCTCATCGCTCTCATCATCGCTCTTCACATTCCATCATTATTGTTTTGCTTTTTGAGTCGACTAAAAGTCAACGTTTGCTTGCATCACCGTCGGCATCATCAGACCGTGCATTGAGTAGGATGTCGACGAGAGAGCCACTTTTACTACCTAGTGTTGAACAGAGGACAAAATTTATGATTTGGGAGATGAGCGAGGCAGACACATGAACCTACTTTACAAGCAGTGAAACTTAAAAGGAAGCAAGGGATACGAGGCTATTGCTGCTATTTGGAACTGAAAGATTCACTATTGCTTTGGCTGCATGGGTGATGCTTCCTAAAAACTTCTTATTCCGCTTCCTGTTTATTTATGTTAGTAGGAGCAGAAATGCACTAAAAGTGTACATGTCATCATACTTATTATACTATATGCCAGGGAGGAAATATGATTTTCCTGTTCTTTCTCATCCTCACAGAAGGAATATTGATATATACTCCAGAGAGATGCTTTTAGTGCATACTTACTTGTTCCTGTCCTTTTGAAAATTATCTTGCAGAGAGAAATATTGTAAAATATTTGGAGCATATACACGGAGCTGGTCGATATATAATGAAAGAAAATACACAGGTATAATTTTACTCATCGCGTTTCTCAATTCCGTCTGTCGTTAAAAATCTGCCTGGTTCACGACATCGTTGTCATTATGAAAATGTCATCTGCTGCATGCATTCGTTTCATTCCTTCTCCATTCATTTTAAATATATGCACTATGCATACTAACCAGGGGATCCATAAAATGTATTGAGATCTACGTTCTTTTCCCAAATTCACTTCACTTTCACCAGGATCCTTCTTTACAACTCTATTCGACTTCCTCTCTTCTCTCACTCATCATTTTCATCACATGAACCAAAGAATTTTTACTACAGTAACAGCAGCAGTAGTAAAACTGACACAGGATTCATTCCATTTTTCCTCCTCACTTTTTTACAAAGTCATAAAATAACACAGCAAGGAACAAAACAGGCAGAGTGAAAATGCTGCACAACCTTTTCTCAGTGAAGAGAAAACAATGACAAAACTAAAAGAGTGTATGTAGCACTCACTTGACTAGGTATGTTTAATGTATGTATATATATATGTACTATTTTTCCTATTGGCTGTTCCGTCATAAAAAGTCCATATTTTCCAACATGAGTACCTATACATACATACATTTTTGCCTGACAGTCTTGCATTTTCAGTGGCTTATTGCAGGTGATGCGATGATGTATAAGACCTATACAACAGAGTAACTGTTTAAGTATAATCTATATACAAAGTCTTGTAAAAAGTCGCCCCTTTTTTATTTTCACCGAGAGACCAAGATAGAGTGAGATGTAATTGACTTTAGACAGAAATCCTCCGGTGGGATCTCATCCAACTAGTCAACCAACCAGCAACGCCGACACACAGTATCCTATATATAACTACATCTCTTTTTTCGTTCCCTTGCAACTTTTTTTACGAGCGGAGTATATACATTCGGTGGAAATTGTTGCTGTTCTACTTGTGCATTAAGCAATGCGAGAAAAGATGACGTGACACAAGGAAAAAATTTAACTTGCTGTCCTGTTCTCCACTTTTTCTTGTTCACATCGTCACTTTCTTCTCTTCCTTAACTTTTTATCAGGTGAATGCATACACACAGATGAGAGAAAGGAGAACCCAAACGAGTATAAGCCAAGTTAAAGCCACTTTTTCCCTGGTATTCTTTGGATACTTTATTCTTTTTGTGCTTTTTAACGGGTGATCATTGGCCCATGAAAATAGTTTGTGTAGGGAACAACAACAAGAAGAACAACTTGACAAAGACAGAAAAAGAAAAAAAGGATATTTACTACCGCCACTACCATGCTACTGTTGCAAGGAAGTCCTCCTTTTTCGGGCAATTTTTGCTTGTGGCTACAAAAATATAACTTACACAACATGACAGAGTGAGGACGAGAGAGAGAGAGAGAGAACGAAAAGAAAGTAAACAACATTTTAGTCATTTCCTTCCATTTTTACCCACTCAGGTCACCATTGTTCCCTATATATATATATTCCTTATTGCTCCTACTTATTCTTCTCAAACAGCAAGAAAAGAAAATCATTTTTTTCCTCTACGAAGAAGAAAACTTCTACAAAACTATACACTGTTGACTTTTCCCGGAAGCTGTATACTTAAATGGCGCGATGGCACACAGCTCCCTTTTTACGTTTCTTTTCGTCATCATCGTCGAAGAAAAGAAAATATCAACAGAGCCAACTTAAGTGCTTCCGTGTAGGCCCTTTTAAAAATAAAATCATAATAATAAAAAAATCGTATCTTCACAAAAAAATTCAACAACTCTGATGAGGATGACGATGGTACTCTCAAAAAAACTTTTCTTTCCTTCCGTATTTGCAAATTAAACAAAGGTTACGCCACTGCCACGCTGTACCACCGCCACCACAAGCATTAATGGTTGACTTGCTTTTAAAATAAGAAAAGAGAAAACTGTTTACTGAAGAATTGCCAAAGTCGTTACGTAAAGTGCACACAAGTATAGCAGCAGGACAAAAAAGACAAAATTTCCTCAAGAAAAACTTGTGTTTTCTCACTTTAGTCAATCACTCAAAAAGTATATGCATAGAAGTACTACATAGTACATAACCATCATCATCGTCCTCGCGATAATTTGCTAAAAGCACCTTGAAAAACTTTTCCCAGGCCACAATGAAAGAACAAGTAGGTAACCATGCTTCCATTCCCTTCCTTTTAGCAAATTCCCTGTTTACAATAATAATAGTAATGATGATGATGATGACGACGACGATAATGACACAAGGCGGACAGAGTGCTTGCCTGCTTTGCTGCTCAAGCTACCTACCTATCTCTTCCTTCTTTTTATTGGAAACATGAGAAGAAAAAAGCTGCCAATTTGTTGTTTTTTCTCTTGAGCCGACTCTCAGAAAAGAGGAGAAGACGAGAGGAGAAAATTATAACAGAAAGGGGTACTAACATGTTAAGGGGTTTTTTGTTGCCGTGTACTACCTTGCTTAGTTCCCTTCCGTTACATTCTCCATCCCTACACCAATTTTTCAAATTTCTTTTCACGGCACACAGGAAAAAAGTTAATTTATTTGTTGTATAACAAGAAAAAGACGCTCTTGTCGTTGTTGCTACCGTTAACTGGAGTTAATCAGATAGAAAAACGGTGTAAGTCAGCCAGGAAAGAAAGAGCCAAGGCACAATGAACCATTTACGCATGGACGTGTATCGGAGTTGGAGTAGGATTACCATTATAATGGAAGCGTATAGGCTGATAGTATTCCCATCTGTTATATCAGTTTTTCCTGAAGGCAGCAGGTATTTTGTACTAGTTTTCTAGACATATGCTCTTGTTACCTTTTCAACTACAACCACCACCACTGCTGCTGTTCCCCGCTTTTTTGCTCTTTTACATCTTGTCTGTCACTCTTTTGTCTTCTTTTTAAAATAAAAGCATGTTTTATGCTTGTTAGCGGTAATTGCATTGTTCCGCGGTGAAAAGTGAGGAGAGAAAAGGATGCTTTTGTGTGCGGTGTGGTGGTGTACTAAAGATGATACAAAGTTCATTTGTACATTTTCAATAGCTTGCTAATTGTATTACATGCTTCATTGAATGCGTTGCTAATTTGTTACATATTCTCCAGACATTATATTTATTAGACAGCATCTTCTTTTTGAACATACCATAAGGTATCGTAATTTCTCAGGGGTAAGGTGAAACAACTCATACATTAGACTTTCCAGAGACTCTAAATTGTTGTGATCATACTACAGAAAATTCGTCGTTTTTAAAACCAAACTAGAAACGGTACTTGGGTTTTGAGTCAGGGCATTTCACGAGTATTTCTTCTTTAGTTACCATGGGTATCACAGCCTGTTCCTTCAAATTCTTGTCATAGTCGCTAGTTTTGATAACTGTATTTGAATTTCCTGCTTCGTAATGCCTCAATTCATTTCCGTGGTGATCAAAATAAATTGATGTGATTTTAATCTCTACGGATGGACGTAGGACGTCCTCTAGGTTGTGTTGAACATTTCAGTTATCATTATGACGTTACTTTGTAGACGGCTTTTATCCCCTGGCACTAATTACCTGAACAATCATCCTCTTGTTACTGTGCTTTTCAGATATCTGGACCACCAACTTGTCCGGATCATATGTTTTCCCTTTAGGGTAGGTTCTTCTTGACTAGTGGCGAGAATGTACACCATATACTTCTCCTTCCTGTAAAACCATTAACTCACAATTTTGACCAATCAAATGAACCTTCACTGCCTTATTTCTTAGAACTTTAGGTTTGGTCGATACAAATGCTTTTCAGTAGGATCAGCGGTCAATTTTGACCCCGTTTGTCTAAGACCTTCACGTACGATACAAAGAACCAGTGCGCTAGATACTGTTCATTGTTTTCACATTTAGTATATGTGTGAGGAATTGTCTAATTTAGTTTTAAAGCTAATTTGCCTGATCCTAGCTAAAAATCGTTTTTCGTCGAAATAACGTCTTGTGGCATCATACTTTCCAAACAAATGGCTTTATTAACATTTGCAATAAAATATATCAGATTGTATTTTCACATGCCAAAAACCATGCTACCTTTGTATTTGGGTGCCAATAAGACTCATTTTTGACCTACATCTATCCTGGAAAGCTCCAAAATGTCCTTTGCTACTTCCGGTTCAATTCTTGGGGGCATATTTTCAAACATTTGTAAATGTGGCATCTAACTATAATCCACGAATTCTTGCGAATCCAACGTATGGTTAAGCATACAATCTGAGCAATCATAACAGATTTTGCACGCCATAAACTATGTAAAAATAAACTATGAATCACCCTGTACTCCCCTGTTTTTCTNCCAATAAGACTCATTTTTGACCTACATCTATCCTGGAAAGCTCCAAAATGTCCTTTGCTACTTCCGGTTCAATTCTTGGGGGCATATTTTCAAACATTTGTAAATGTGGCATCTAACTATAATCCACGAATTCTTGCGAATCCAACGTATGGTTAAGCATACAATCTGAGCAATCATAACAGATTTTGCACGCCATAAACTATGTAAAAATAAACTATGAATCACCCTGTACTCCCCTGTTTTTCTATTTCGTTAGGTAAAAATACGAAGTGAAGGTTTTCTCTGTATGTGAGCAAGTAGATGAAGGAAAATAATGGCATGGCACAACATGTTTTGTAGGGAAAGCGTACAATAATAAAAAGGGACCTTTCTCTGCACGTTTTCTCTCTGGTTGTTCTTCTTTCTTAGAGTCAGTCAAGTGAACCAAGAAGTAGAAGCAGCAGTCGTGGCGGAAAAGTGTAATACCCAATTTAATACCTCATCCGAAGAAGAAAAAAAGTAATCATGGCTGCCAGACCATCAGCTTTATTTAGAAATAGAAAAGGGGAGAATGAATGCTCCGAGCACAGGACTGTGAGAGACAGAGGCAACGCAGCAGAATGGAGAAAAGAATGAAACTGCATTCACAATTCACGCGTCTCAGATAACGCAGCATCGTCATCATCGTAAAATACCATTTGACACCTACAACAAATATAATTCGCTCTTGTGTACATTTTCATTGCAGCCAACCAGCCTCCCTCCATATCCAATTTTCTGGGTAGATTGATCGGTATATAAGGAGGAAATGAGGAAAATACAAAATAAGCTTAGTAATAATTTTTAAGCCTGTGTCCCCGTCAAATCCTCCTCATTCTGGCCTTTTCTCCCTTCTCGCTATTCTCTACTTCTTCGAAGCACGAAAAATAATTTGAAATTGGAACCGAGCATTTTCTTTCTTCCATTTTTACCATATAACTTTCTCATTAAAACGACTTCCGCATTTTATTATATTATTTGTATTGCATTTTATTTAATAAAGTCATTTTTCTTTTTCGTAGCGTCTCCACTTTCAGCAGCAGGGAATGCCCAAGCCCTTTTATTTTTTGATTAATAGCGGCAAGTGCCTAAGGAACTTTCATCATTATCGTTTTCCCACAAAATGTTCGAGCAGACCAGTAGCAGCAGCAGCAGTGGCATCCAGCACCGAGTCGCACTTGCCGACCAGTGCAGTCAAGAGTAACTCTCTACTAGACCAATCCATTACACAACAGCGTGCAGGAAGGAAGTCTGCTATTTCCACGACTGCTCATGATGTTGTAGTGGTGTACGCACTTTACTCACTCAACAAAATGATTTATGCCACTTTCTTATTATTATTATGTCTACACGCAATAATGAAGAAGAGAAGAGTGGTATCTCTGTCCCTACCATATCGTATCATTATTATCGTCACGGTCATTATTAGTACTTTTACTACTGATGATGATGAGAATGGGGGATTCAAGGAAGATCATACATTTTCCAAAATGCCGTCTGCATATCTTCCAATTTTCCCCTTCCAAAATTCCAGAGATCGTTTTCTTTTGTTATTAAATGTAATAAGTGCATGCAGCAGCATCAGCACACGATTAGAAGAAACATCATTCTGATGATGATGATCAGAATCACGAAAAGGAAGAATAGTGAAACAGATCACGTTTTCCACTTCCTATTAAGGAGTTTGTTGGTGAGGGAAGAAAAGGGAGGAACAACTGCATTCACAAGACAGTAGCAACACCACCAAAAAATAATAAGAATAATTTCATTCTCATGCTTTTCAAGAGACAGAAACGTGAAGGTGAAGAATGGCAGTAAATATACGGTAACTTGTGGAGTGAGTGAAGAAATGGAGAAACTATACCAAGAAAAAGTTTATTTGTGAAAGTTTCTCTCTACACCTATTAGTGTTTGGCGTGCTTAAAGAAGAATAGGCAAGTGAGATCAAAATCAACCCGAACCAAGAAAATGGTTTCATCGCAGCAACAGTCATTGAAGCTGTCGAGATGCAAAAAATAAGAAGTGAACGGTACGTGAGAAATTGACAGTAGTGGTAGGAGCGGTATTGGTGGTGGTGGCGGCACGAGAGAGAATTTCATGGGAAACTGCCACTATAAACTAACGTCTGCAGTGAACCACAATGGAGGGAAGAAAGGAGACAAACCGGAAAATGCAGGAAAATAGAATGGTTTTCATCCGACAATATTACGCACGTATATATTTCACAGAGATTTTTGTTCCACCTCCGGTGGTTATAAGGCAGCATATAAAAATATGAATAACTTTCAAACATTTCCATTTAACAATACAGCAATCGTCTCTTCTCGCTTTCACTGCTACTCATAGGTTGGCTTTGTTATGCATTTTTCTGGGGTTTCAGTCCCGACAATAATGAAATGAATTGAAATATTGTATCCAGAAATATTGAGTGAAGGGAGGCAGCTGCCTGTGGCTTTTCCCTTTCTCTAGTAAAATCCATGCATAAGTTTTGAGTATAGTTGAATTCCAGCATGTACCACTCATTTTTCTGGATGACAGGGAGTACATGCTGGCAATGGGTAATACTTAAACCGTATTATTTTCACAAGATGTCAATATGCTGGCTGGTAACACTTTACATTAGAAATTATATTCCATTCGAGGAATTCATTCCATCTCCGCTGGAAAATAAGTCTAACATAATCAAAATGCGTCCCTTACCCATTCCTCCTGATATATATCTATCACCCTGCCATATGCATGCACTTACACAAACGAAAAAATATATACACATTTAAAAAAATATTCTCGTCATCCCATTCAAGTACATATTTTTCTCCTTCTCCTGATATTACACAGAAAAATGAAATCGGAGATTGAAACGCTACTCGAAAGCAATAACGTAAAAAAGTACTTTTTCCCTTCTGCTTTTCTTTTTCTGTCTATCTTGTCTCGTTTTTTAAGTGAGAAAAAACTTTTAGGCTTCCTCTCGATATGACCGTACGAACGTACATCTTCTTTTCCCATTCCATCCATCTTGTATCTCTCTCGCTCTCTCTGTGTAACATTATTATTATTTCCTGTAGATTTTATATGAAGCTTCTATGGAGTTGAGTAGATGGATGGGTAGAATGAATGGATGAGTTTTCCTTCTCTTCTGTATGGCAGAGAGTACACACTCAGCCCACAAAACCATATTATTACAACTTGTCATGTGGATCTGTTTCGGAGGAAGAGAACATGAGGGAGACCCATGCTTGGGTGGATGCATACTACCCTTACATACCAGCAGAAAATCAGCCAGGACCAGACCACCTTTCATTTTCATCTTCTTGTAATACTAGAGCTCCAAAAATGGAGAAACTTTTGTTGGCGCTTCTTCTTCTCCTCTTTCAAGCTTATTCATTCTCCAATTTGTCAAAAAGGAAGGAATAAAAAATATATACCTACTTCCATCTTCTGTCTGCCTATATTATTGCCCGCACATAAATATCCACACAATATTCTCATTCTTTCTGGGTACTCTTGGATTGGATTGGAAGGAGATAGAAAACTTTTTTTTGCGAAAATGGAAAAAAGGATAAGAGAAGGAGAGGAGGAGACAGGCACTTTGAAAGTTTCCACTTTTGTGGCTCCCTTTACAACAACCTATTTATAGAGGGAAAGGGAGAGAGAGAAAAACTTTTTCGGTGTGCAAAAAAGGTGTCCAAGCAGACGTACGTACGTATCTCCTCCTCTTGAACAAGTTTTACTTATGCATTTTGTATCTAATCCATCCATCCATCTCCCAGTGTGCCTGCATGTTCTCCTTCACTGACTTCCGCTCACTATGCTGCTCTGCTTCTTCTTCCAAGTCGCTCACAGAGAAAGATGCGGAATAGACAGGAAACAGGAGACTACCACTCACTCTACTCTGTTATTATTATTATATTTCAAGTATCTTTCACTGCAAGTGATGGCTTGTATGTGTATGCGGCGTATTGTATTTTTATGAAGGGAATATGTATTATCATTATCATCATTCATGCACAGTTTGTGAACATGACGAGAGAAGGAGGAAAAACGAAGAGAAAATTTGCATCATCATTCAAACTCAATTCAATTCAGTCAGTCACAACAACGTACCAACAGGAAAGATGTGGATAGGTATAGGTACTCACAGTTCCTGACTCACTTTATCATTCCAACACAACAACAACAACAACTGTGTGGCAGCAAAAAAGGAAAATGCCATTTTGGGACTGTTCAAATCTCCATTATTCACAAGACATGCTCCTTTCTTTTTTATTACGTTACTATATCATGAACCCAACCAAACCCTGCATTCCGCATTCAAATGTGTGCATAAATATAGTAAACAGTAGCGACAGCTCGATTCTCGGAATACCTGGTGTGTTTGTACCCAACCACCTCATTCTCATATCATTTATCCAAAAGGACATAATAGTTCCCTTTCTTCTTCTTACCTCAACATCTCTCTACCCTTCTTGTTCCACATAAATAATGAGATGCATGCATTTTCTCACCAGCACCGCCATATAGTACCAGCACACCATGTCAGCTCAGTAGCAAAGACAAACAACTCACCTTGTACACATGACATGTTGGATGTTCATAAAAATAAAAAAGGCGGACAGCCAGCCTGCCATGCCTAAAGCCACCTAGAAGAGCTCATAATGTACAGACTTTTGTTTTCTCATCTCTCGTTGCAATTCTGTGGATCTCATTAACTATTTAAAGAGTAAAGAATGCATGCAGCATTCAGCAGAGCACAACAACAAAATTATTTACCCGGAGGTGGATCAACAAACCAGCATATCACAACAAATAGGGGTACTGTTTTATTCACAGGCATGTCAGACAGCGTATGTCTGGCAAATTTAATAGAGTAATAGAAAAATTGTGTTGGGAGTAGTGCTGCTGCGGGTGGCTGTACTGCTACTATTTTATTTAGATTTTTTGGTGTTGTGTCCATAAAACAAAAATACGCCTTTTGCAGCCTTTGCAGCTCTTCATTCGCTCTATTATTTATGCAAAGGTAAGAAGAAAAACGCTGTAAGAACACCGAACTGGTTGAAGGTGTCCTTGACAAAAAGTAACTGCACAGCAGAAGTAGGCACTTGACTCTTGACACCAATAGCGAAAATACCGCATTTTAAAGTTAATCAAGGTATTCGTATGTAAGTTCATGTGCGGTGGCATAAGAAATGATGTGATTTCCTAATGAGGTAAGCAGATGCTTGTAGCATTTATTTATAATTCTGCATAATATGAAAACATATATATTCAGTTGAAGTTCATCTAACAAAAGTCTATCTGCATCATGGTCATTAAATTATTTAGTACAACAGCAGAATCGTAATACAACAAATTTAAGCAGAGCATCCGCTCCCACCCACACCCACACCATCACAATCACTTCCATATAACCATTATAAAATTTAGCAGGGATTTTTCAACCAGTTGAATCATAAGTGAGTAAATCTCCTGTTACCGTTATTACTATTGCATCACGCTCCCATGAGTCAACCTCAACATTCCACTTTAATGCGAGTACATTTGCTGCCCACTCACAACAATTTGTGTTGTTATTTTTTCATTTCAATCTCATATCTGATCATCATCGTGCATCACAGCGTCATCATAAAGCAGAGCGAGAGACAGGAGCATTGCATGTGTTCCGGCAATTTATTTATTATTTATTTACAGCAAGAAGATATAAATTCATTTCATCCCAGGGAAAAAATAAAATGGATGAGGGTAGTGCATAGACACATAAAATATGAATATACAGAGTCCGATATATACGTGTGTATGCACCTATTTTTAAACTATTATGTTTTACAGGCAATTAAACCAAAGAGCATTGTGGGTTGCATGTGCACTAGCATTTTGTTCAAGAGCAAAAAAAAGTATATAACAAGCTGAATTCCATCGCATTGCAAATTGTGGCAACACAAACTCAACAACAGAAACAACGTGACCTCAAGTGCCACTTAACTTTCCCGACAAAATATTCCTGGAACGAGCAAGCCATTCTTAGCCAGCCAGCAAAGTTGAACGAAGTAGATAATAATTCCTTTCCATTATCATCATTATCTTCATTGTATCATCGCATCCTTGCTTGTTTAGCTCTTTGGTCTTTGAGGTTGCTTTTTATTTGTTTACTTTTCAAAACCGTTGTCAGTTTTTTCTCCTATTCTGTCAGAGTTTCCGACATTGCCGGTAGGATTTTTTATCCTTTAAGCTATACGTTCTCTTGTGGCTTAGTGTATACATATTATATTGGCTCGTTCTCTTCATTTCCAGCCAAGTCACAACAATAATATAAGCCTATAACTTATTCAGTCGAAAATGCACCGCGAGAGTAATTTTTTCTTCTCTGAAGTGACTTCTCTTTTTACACTAGAAAAAACTATCAAAACAAGTTTTCTTTTTGACGAAGTGCAATGTCATAGAAAATGCAATAAACGCCAACAAGTAAAGTAATGAACATAAGCATTAGAGAGAAAAAACATACGAGAAAACGAAAGGAGCCACTTTTCCTTCCTGAAAAGTGTAACGTTGAAAAAGGGAAATTCTTTTTAAAAGCCATCAGCACCAAAAATAAATAAAATGAAAGAAAAGGAGTGTGGCGGAAAAGGGAAAATGTCAATGAGATTTATTATGGTTTACTTCTCTACCAACCAGATCGCCACTGGAATTTCTTTCAACACTTTTTTCCCTTCATCTTTGGCTGTATTCAATACTAACAACTCAGCATTCCAGAAAAGACAGTAAAGATTCAAGTCATAACACAAAGGTAGAATACTGTACACCAAAAATGCAATCCAACACACTTAACCCTTCAAACACCCCCCTCTTCAGGAAAAAGTCAATTTTAACTTTTCTTTTTTCAAAGTCACACTCAACTCGTCGTTACTTTTCTTAGCAGGCGACTAAAATAGATGAAGAGGCACGCGACAATTTTCAATAAAATGCTACATATTTTTAATGTATATTGCTCGATATTATTGGCAATGTCTACCAAGGCTTAAGTTTAAGCACCCGAGCCAACTTTTTTCTCTTTCTGGTCTCGTCCACACAGCCACCATCACCGCAAGTACAATGCATGCACGTTATGCAGACACGACGGAAGAGGCTGACGCGTGTACATATTTTATTGAAATTGTACTTAAGCTCAACTTGAAACTTTTTCTAGTTTATCAGCGACAGAGACAATTTTTTCCTCTTTTTTCTCTGGCTTCTTTTATCATTTCATCTTTTACTACTTGCTGCACATCTTCCAAGAAAAGTCAGCAACCAACCGAAGGCGACAAAAAACGGTTGACTCTTTTTTAGCTGGAATATTGCCACGTTCAAAACTTTCATTTTTTCAACACTCAATTTCAAAGGTCTCCGCTTTACACAACGAATGAGCAACACAGCCATAGAATCAGAACTATTATTATGATTATTATTACAACCCGCTTGTTACATCTACAGGAGCCGGATGACTCGCCGTACAACTTGTGTTCTAGGTTGAGAAGAAAAAGTGTTTAAAGAAAGTGAAATCAATATTTTTTTGCCAACAAGACCACTAGTGAGTGGGCTATGCTCTCTAGAATTATTATAGCCATTTCGCTCGTCTGCGTTGGTGATTTCAAAAAAATGTTTGTTTTTGGAAACAGCAAACAATTCAAAAATCACAAGCATCTTCCTTCTATTATTATGACCGCCATTATGAATGTGACTGCTTCGCCGGAAAACCCAGCAAAAAATATTCAAAAAATGGGTTTCTTTCTGGGAGAAAAGTGTAACAACAGTAGTGGTAATAGTAATAACAATAACGCTGGGTTATATTATGCAATCACTAGCAGTGTACCGTTGTTCAACAATGCCCAAGTCGTAAATAGTCTTAAGCACTTCCTATTTACCAAGTAGCACCAACAAAAATTCTCGAAGAGGAAGAAAAGAAAGATGAACGAGACCGATAGTAAAAAACGAAAAAAAATACTCACCACCATACACACCACCGTAAGGGAATTTGCCATGCATGTGACGACTGACGACAAGTAATGTTATGGATAGGGACTGGAAATGGCGTGCACGCGTAATAAAGCCACAATGCAATAGAAAATAATAACAATAATAAGTGGAATTGTATTCCACGGAGCTTTCCCTACTGTAAACCAACAACAGATTGTAGAGATGAGCATACTCGCTTTTCTTTACCGACTGGTAATATGTACACCCATTGCGTATTATCATATGACTATGAATTCATATTATTATGAATGCTAAACAAAAAAACCAACGAAAACGGTGAAAGTACGTAATAAAAAGCTATATGTAATCATAATCATGATAATAATAGCTTGTGTGTTTGTGCATCTCTCATACATGATGATCCATGCATGCACCATAGCACATTATTTATTTGCTTTTTCGTACATGTAGTGTCGTTCATGGGTACAATAAAGCCATTAGTTATTGAGGTTGGTGACGGTGGCGAAGTTGAAGCTGTTAGGAAAGTCATAATGGAAAGGGTAACTGAGTATGTTGGTATAGGCATTTCCATTTACTTATCACAAAATTGAGGAAGGAATTAAATGGGAGGGATGATGGTGATATGATGATGATAAGAAATGATATGGTGGTGGTGAAGGTTAAGGGGGAAATGTTTGATGGTCTGTTGTGTTTGTGACATTGTCGTATATTGGCAAGGCATGCATGTCAGCGACCCTGCCATTGCTCTGAAAGAAAAGTTATATGTATACTTTTTATATAAATATTTGTAATAAGTTTTCTATTCCCCTATGGACAAAATATCAACGCATGAATCAATACTGCGTAAGTAGAGAACTTGCTATATGATGTAGAGAAGTTAGAAGAAATAAGAGTCTGCCACAGAAAATTATGATCATCAAGTCTTGTTGCTGCGAGTGGTAGTGAAGGAAAAGGAGGAAGACAGGGATTCCCTGGGGGATGATGACGCTATCATGCCATCATATCATATGCCCATAATTCCTTATAGTTATTACACACAAAAGCTAAATAAAAGCTGGAACGACAACATGACTTGGTTGTCATCATATCAATATTGCTGTCAACGTCGACAAGAATGGCAAGAGGGTAAAACGATATGAAAAATTAAATGATTTTCGTCCACATTTTCCATAACGTAAGTAAACTAAAGACGAAAATGAAAGTAGTATTAAGTAACAGTATTTTCTATTTCCTACAATAAATCGAAATGTCATACTACACTTTGTTAACAACATCATATCTTTGACATCTACAACCACAACAATTAATAAATATTAGGTCTGCCTGTAATAAAATAAACGAACAATTATTTTTTGCAAATTACCGCCGATCAGGTTCTACTGGGCGACTATACATCGCTGTCAATTTAGAATTGGAATTATTGTTCCAACAATTTCAGCGGATAATGATTTCATAATAAAAACGACAAGAGCAACTAACCGTTCGTCAATCGGTTTACCATGCTAGAATTTGCAATTCCTTTGGGGTTTCTTTTAAGCGTACTCATTCATATAAACCAGTATGTACGTCACAATATTATACATACTTCCAAGTTGTAGAACAATTTATCTTTATTTGATCATTCCCTTATCAATAATGCTCTTATTTTCCACTTCAGTACTTTTAGTTATTGCAGACTCAAAACAATTCGTAACTTTTTAATCCGGATTAAAAGTTCAAGGTAAAAATTCTGCATACCTATTTGCATTACTTAAGCTATTTACTTTCATCACGACATGTCAAAATGTCAAAGAACGCCAAATCATAAAAAATGAACATAAACAACTTGAGCGTCTATCTGATTGAAGCTGTAGTTGTGTAATGTTAGTTTTTTTTCTATTTTTCATGAATTGTTTTAAGATTAAAAATACATACCTACTTATGTCTACTCGGTACGCTAATGGATGCAGCTCATTTACGTCAAGCGATCCCATTTGGGTTTCATAAAATAAATTTCGTTTCCTGCGACGGCGCCATAAATCCAGCAACATTTTTTATTTGAATTCCAGTAACTCATTCCATTCAGTAAATTGGCTTGTATTTTTATCTTTTTTGTGTTTCCTGCTTCTGTTCTACTTCTAATTAAGAAATGGAAAGAAAGAGCTCAAGGATAAAAAGGGGGCGTTTTAGGAAAATCCCACACTGGAACATCAAGTTGGACTCGCGGATTACCACAAATTTAGAATTCTAAATGAGGCAGCATTTTTCTGTTCCATTTGGGTGTTCATCCCTTGTTGAAATATGTACCGACAAAACATTGAGGTGGAAACCCATATAGGACTAGGATAGCGGTTTTTCTGTTTTTGTCTACTTTTCCAATCTTTCTCCTATCATCGTCAATCTTCCAATATTGGCAATCTTCCTACCGCCTACCACCACATAGTATCGTTTAAATTGGCATTTGACATATTTCGAAAACCACATAAAACCATATAGAAACAAAAGTTGCATATTCGCATTCAATATGATGTTGTACCAATCGTACTCCTAGTAGAGAATCCAGTTGCCATTCCAAGAGTAGTATTGGAAGTTTAAGGCAATTATCATAAACCAATGACAGTGATTGTACTTACTTATGACACCAGCCCTGATACGATCATATTTTTATTTTCCATGCATGAGTGCACACATAAAGAATACCAACCAGTTATTTTTGGTGCTTGCTAGTTTCCCTTCAACATGTTTCGTCAGGAAACAGAAGCAGCAGAGAAATTATTGAAATGAACACACCAAAAAGTACATACACGCCTTACGAAACACACATATTATTACACAGCACCCTGATATTGAAGACTACCGCTCTGTTATGCAACTTGTCTTATATAATCATCATCGTGTTTACAGAAGAAAACACTTTCAATTCCAACATGAATCTATATATTATGCATCCCATCCTATCATCGTCATCATCATTTTCTTCTTCCTTCTCTCTACTTCCTGCACGTGCCATGGACCATGATGATGCCATCCTCATCATTGCAATACGAGTAAATGTATGTATGTATATATTATGTACGCCTCTCCTTTGCGACTTGCGACAATCTTGAAACCCCCTTTTCTCTTCTCCAAGGAAAAATATTGAAGATGAAGTCTACTGAGGAGAGAAGAGTAAGCAACCACTCCAATTCTGTGATGATGATACATATACTCATACACATAAATACTTATACTCCCTTTTTTCTCGACGACAACGTGACGGTACTTTCAGCGACTGATAAAAAGTCCAACAAAAAGTACTCAACTCAACAGCATCACCAGCAATAATGGAAATACTACAACAATAATAACAGCGAAAATATAAGTAAGTGGAGAAGATGGATGGAAAGGAAAGATGCTCCGTCTCTCTTATGAACAAAAAATGCAAATGTATTTCCTTTTCTCTGTCTCTACTTTC
This sequence comes from Coecobrya sp. COE2, assembly GCA_027743765.1. Taxonomy (NCBI): domain Eukaryota; kingdom Metazoa; phylum Arthropoda; class Collembola; order Entomobryomorpha; family Entomobryidae; genus Coecobrya; species Coecobrya sp. COE2. The sequence continues at coordinate 1,626 of JAHZMV010003786.1, read as the reverse complement.
TTGCGTTCTTGGGCTGAGTACAATTTCTTTCAAGAAAAAAAAGACTACGAGGAAAAATCATAATATCTAGTAGACCAGGCAGAAAGAACATGATGAGAAGCATTGGAGAAGACACAAAGAGAGTCTATACTGAAGAATAGTGGCAATATTTTTCTTTGAATAGTCGTAATATGATGATGGCACTCGGCCTGCATTTCAAATAGGCTATATATTTTTTGTGCGTTACTATTCCCATGAACATCGCTATATCATCATTTTACTTCAACTTTTTTTGTGTGTTTGTTTGTTTTTTACTTGTTTTGAATTCAAACTGTGAATAATAAGACAAGACTAGATTCATATCGTAATCTCTTTTTACTTTCACAGTTTGTTTCCCAATAATGTACAAAGCTGAGAGCCAAAATATTATGTTCTTTGACTCTACAATGAAGAGGAAGGATCATGTATCAAGAAATTTTAACGAGAAAGGCTTACAACGTAGCTATCTGTCGTCTTTATTGCGTAACGTGACGATATGATGAAAACCTACATGCAAATCTTTATACAAGAGAGAGAAAACAATCGTGTTTTTGTTTTGAACATGTCTTCCTTCCTATTATGTTTTCACAAACAATTATGCGTAGGTTCAGTAAACTGGCAACGATTCGCATCTTATGTAAAGTCTTGTTTCGAAACATTTACATTGTTAGTCTTTTAGTAGACATAATAAACATTAGTAACGCTGATATTCCAATTTCCAATATTTTTCATAATTTTAAAGGTTTAGCTGTAAAAACCTGAACTGGATCGAACTGCTAAACCTATCGACTATACAAAGTTGAGCAACAGTTTACTCCAGCGCAATATGATTGACGTGGCATGGGCGCCACGAAGAAGTATGATTTATGCCTACACGATAAAAACACGTCAGTTTAAGGAAAGATGCACAGATAAGCACCAAAAGTATAAAAATTCTTGACTAAAATATATTTGTATGTAAGTAATAGGATTATAATAACCTTTAATGAATGAATGATGACTTAAATTTGTGTCCAATGAGAAAAGTGACACGAAATGTTTACTATAATGGAAACATTTTAGAGCCCTATGTGAGCAAGTCAAGTGTCAAGTACATCCATCTCTTGGGGAACATTGTACACAAATATTGCGATGACCTCTCGCAGATTGTGAGAAACTGATGAAATCAGTATTCAAATAACTTTCAGTGTTGTTCGCTGTACACAGTTTCCAGTTGACGTGTGTACAGATGAATTATTGATGCAATTCAGTTGATTTGGTTGGCTGTTTGTTAGTTTGATGATTACGTGCATGATGTACCAGTACGCGTATTTTCAAAAAGTCAATGACTTTCAGAACTGATCGTCAATAGATGAAATAAAAAAGTAGAATGACTATGCTACATTGTTGTATGAAACGAAATAATGGGTGTTTACCCCAAAACTGCTATGCTTCTCTTCTCCGTTCAAACAGGTCAAAAGTTATTCACATACACATACAATCTCCGCAATATCTAACAATAACGGCCAAATAAGCAAAACTAGTAAAAGATCTAACGGCCGGAACAGGAATCGTTTGGGAAGCAAAGGAATACATAAGAAAAATTGTGAACCTTTCGGAACAAATATG
>JAHZMV010003785.1:0-10838 GCA_027743765.1 Coecobrya sp. COE2 | reverse complement strand
GGGGAAAATTATTTACTAACCAAATACAACTTATTCCCAAAATATTAAAAAAATCCAAGTCATAAATTTTTTAGGGGGGTCAGTCAACTTTAAAACTGCTCTTATAGTTTTAAGCCAGAAGTTCTTCCAACTGGTCTTATTCCAACCTGAATAGTACATTTTTACCTTGTTTAAGGGAACAGGAAGTCGATCACAAGTTTTACATCACAAGAAGTCGATGTTTTTTAATAAGTTAAATGCAAGCGCTTGGAGTAAGACATGTTTATGAAGGTGATATTAATTCACTGGTACAGATAACTAACCACATTTTATTACCTTGATGTCATTTACTGTCATTACCAAAGTTAAAATGTGATTTTCTCTGGTTACAGAGAGAAGTTCAAGAGAATCGAGAAGAGTAACCATTTTAAACTAGAATAGTCCACTAGAATTTTATTCGTTCCACGTAATTAAAATATCATTGTAGAGTTCAAATCGAAGCAAGGGATGATCCGACTTGGTATGAGAGCCAAATGGTAGCCTTTGGGGTAAGTTAACCAACAAAATTGCTAAATATTCATGGAACTAATTACTAACTGTACCTAAATCGTTATGACCGTTTACCAGTGCATGCTTAAATGTCCCACTCATGAAATGAAGCCTAACCGACGCTAAAAGGAATAAAAACCACGAAAAGTGTTTTTTAATCATACAAGTTGGTCAACTGGTGGTTATAGGCTCAAACAGATATTGCAACAAATTGTAAACGCTGATGAAACCGCACAACAAACAGGGAATTAAAATGTAATCAACGAAAACACTCTTCATGATCAAAGCATTACATATCTTTAATTCAAATCAATTAAATGCGGAACATTATATGTATACTTTTTTATCTATGTCATATTCATTTATGTGTATTATTAGTAATTTCTTGACTACATCTGTGTGTTACTAGATTATCAAACGATTTCAAAGCAATCAGATTCGATGATGCTATTGGCAAATAAGCCTTAATTTTTTAACTAACATCATTAACTTTTTCACCACCCTACTTTCAACGAAGTTACCTTTTGATTTGATATTTGACCAAGTGGGAACATTTATTTATGACGGCGTCGATACTTCCTTTTAGGAATTATGTAAAATTAAGAATTGAAAATTTGCCTAAACATTATGCATTTTACCCTTCTTAAAAAGTATGGTTTATGCACAGGCAGTATCATGATACCTGGTTTGCATTTGTAGATTCATGTATAATATGTATTCATGTAGATAGAGCCAACCTGTATGTTAGTTTTAATTTGAAGGAATTTGTTGTCTTTTCCATTATGACAAAAGCAAAGGCAAAAGATAACAATAATTCCGTCAAGCCGATGTCTGTTTACCATTTCTTCTATCTCTTACCATTTTCATTCGAAGATTATTTAAGCAATAAGAGGTTGACCGTGAGGTTATTTGCCATATCCAAACAGTTTAAAGGCGTAAGCCTGTCGATATAATTCAATGAACCAAATCCAACTTTTATGTTTGCACATGACAAGTAAAATTTATCCTGCCATTTTCGTTCCAGACTTGCTCCCGCGTAGTGTCTACTATGTTGGCGTAATTTTTCCAAGACCTCTGTCGATTCTACGAACACCTTAGCCTGAGCTCCAATCACACAAACCATCCAAGTGAGACCGAACAATACTTGAAGTGAAAATATTAAAACGGGAATAAAATCCGGATCACTTGAGAATTCTTTGACAACCCCGACGAATCCTACTGCAAAACATACAATACTGGCCTGCATTCCATTTCCAGTCATACCCCAACTTTGCACATGATTCATGAGTATTGCTAACACTTGGATTTGTCTGTAGATAACTGTTCGCTTGTAAATTTGCCATTTTGTATTTACTACAATTCGACGATAATTTGCGAGATATGGACGAAAGCTAAGAGTCCCAAGACAAGTGATTCCACAGGCGGCAAGGGGAAGTGAGCTGCAAATAAATTGCATCGTCCAATTCACAATTACAAAAACTAAAATTTTGATGATTAGAGCCAAATAGTTAAACGAAGCAAATTTATATAACTCCGGTGAGCATTCGGGAAGTAGCCAATATACCGCAAGGGAAGGACGACATGGAGAAAACCAGTGAAGTCCATAAAGCAGAAAATACATCATTGGCAAATAAGTGAAGGGGAATGTGAGAACAGTGAAAATGTTCGTTCTTTCGAAGAACGATAGCTGAAGAGGTGTCTTCAAATCCAATAAACGATTTAACTTTAAATGCCCATTTATGTATATTGGCAGAATGTCTGCATGTTTTTGAAGTGTGAGTAAGCAGATTGTGGCGANCAATATTTTTTCCTGCGACCAATCGTTGTGAATGGCAAATAAGTGAAAGGGAATGTAAGAACAGTGCAAATGTTCATTCTTTCCAAGAACGATAGCTGAAGAGGTGCTTTCAAATCCAATAAACGATTTAACTTTAAATGCCCATTTATGTATATTGGCAGAATGTCTGCATGTTTTTGAAGTGTGAGTAAGCAGATTGTGGCGATTGTGTAGCTATTTATTAAAATGAATGCAAGAGCTTGATCCACAATTGAAAATGAGTAATTTTTCTTTTGATCCTGAGCTTGGAATACTCGTGGAAAAATCCACTGCAATAAAATCATGACAACCGACAAGTACCCAATGAAACACCTTGTTTTTATTTTTGCTTTCTCAGCCTCGATATTTTTTCCCGCGACCAATCGTTGTAAATTCTTATCCCAATGGAATAGGTCTCCTGTTGAATACTGGGAAATGCGGCAGTGTAACCCAAAATGGGAAATATATTTCTGTAGATACATGGTTCGTCCAAATATTTTGAAAGTTTGTGATGATTATCTGTTACGACGAGGTCTACCTGACTTTTAACAAACTACAAAAATGAATGACGGAATTTTTAACTGTGCTATGTTGCGTTTTCAAATAACCTTCCCAGTAGCGAACGTCGATATGATAAACTGGTTTGTCTATAATTTTCGTCCAACTATCCAACAAATTTAAGCCAGTTATAGCATTTATGGTTAGACTTATTATTTTGATTTGAAAATGCGCATGTTTCGTTTTGTAAATGTTGGTATTATTCCATTATATTTACTCCTACATGGTTTGATTTTAAACCATTTTAAGCCTGAAAACTGAATTTCAGGGACAATTTATATTAATCATAAACATTTACACATTTTGTTTGGTCAAAAGTGGTTGTCGAAGTTTGTTTCGATGTCAGAATATTTAATTCCTGTTTATGGACAAATAATAATTCACTTTATGTCTGAGAAATCGTTGTAGTGCAAAAACCCAGAGGAACTATAATATAGTCGATTCTTTTTACGATATTTTGTCATAATTCCCCAATGAAAATCAGTAAATTATAAAAATAGTTGAAATATAACTTCGAAGTTTGTATTGATGTCAGAATATTTAATTCCTGTTTATGGACAAATAATAATTCTCGTTATGTCTGAGAAATCGTTGTAGTGCAAAAACCCAGAGGAACTATAATATAGTCGATTCTTTCTACGACATTTTGTCATAATTCCCCAATGAAAATCAGTAAATTATAAAAATAAATAGTGGAAATATAACTACAAAATTACATGCAATTTTTGGCAAAATCACGCATGAAAAAATGCCAACAGGTTTTATTGAAAAAGTTTGTATTCATTTTCAAGAAATTAGTCATATTATGATTATGGCTAACAATCTTTCCACGTGAGCAAAATACCAACATTATTTATTCTTGTGTATTATATACTTGATTTGTTATATACTTAGATTCTAAATCTGGCATCTTTGAGGTGGTTTTATCTTTTATGTATATATTTTATACTCTACATAAAATACAACTAAGAAACGTATATTTACAAAAATGTATTGGTATACTTGTGATAAGATTTCACAAACAAACTTAAAATATGAGAACAGCATCAAACAAGCGATCAATAGCAGAACTGCAAAAGCCAATGCAAAATTGACGATCAATTACAAAGAAAGGTTTGTATAATACCCGAGGTGCTCTAATTGAATTTGCACATTTAATGATATATTCTGTTTCCAGTTTCTGTTGTGATGTCTGAAATGTAGACATTGTTAAGTCTCTAGCCTGCACTTGCCACATATTCACAGTGTTCATATTTCGTTCAGTCATTTGAGAAATTACAAAGGTTTCGGTTAATACTACCACTGCCATCATTACACCGCTTAATGTTATTAGCCAATAGATGTAAGAAGGCATTAAACTCTTTCCTTTCAAAGCAATCCAACCAGTTGTAACAAATGCCCAGAAACCAACAGTAAATAACAATGAAATCAAATTTAGGACAGCATCTTGAACAAGAGTGTAGTTTACCTGGATATCAGAAATTATCTTAAATACACTACAACTATAAGCTAATGGTTTCCTTAGGACAAGTGTGCTGAGGAAACGGGTTTGCTGATCAAATCTACTCAGATTAATTAAACCACAGGCACATGAATGGATTATTGATCTGCAGCATTCAAAGCCAGCAAATAGTGTAAAGAGCCGCACGGTAATGGCTATTAATTCAGTATACACATTTCGATAAAATGGGTAACAGATGAAAAATTCGTTAAAAATAAAGTAAAACGTGTCAAGGGAAAAGTAAAGCGAGCCAACCAAAACGAAGAAGGGGACAGGAACGATAGCAGCCGCAAGTTGCACAATGATCATTTCCACAATATTGATGTTAGCCTTTCGAGGCTGACGAAATCCTGGCGATACGATAAGTTATTATAATTGAAATTGGCGATAAATAGATTTAAATAATTTGAAGTAAGCTCACCTTGGGGAAGTCTTGATTCGAATGCGATAATTTGATTCAAACCCTCAATAACTTCGTTATTCCAAAATATTATGCCCACAGTTATAGGAAATGATCCAGCTATCAAACCTGCACAGCAATGTATTGCCACAATTGCAGGGGTATATTCATGTACGGTGTATACATACAAATGGATATAAACGAGTGCAAAGCTTGATCCAGATACCAACAAGTTTAACAAGATTATTAAGACCATGTAAATCCACAGACTTTTGTTGGCATGTATATTGAGACGAGTGTAATTTTTATTCCATTGAATTGGATGCTTGGGGAGAAAGCAAAATCCGTGCTTTAGAATACGGAAAGCTAGTATTTCGAACGGAGTCAACATCGTTTTGGAAGAATTTCTAAGCTTTAAATGTAATCGGTTGTGTAATTGGTAGTTTAAGATTTAAGATTTTAGATAATGGGAAACTGCGGAGAGGATACTTTACATAGGTTATCCAAATGAAAAGTGAGCAGAAACCACGGTGAGTTTTATATAAATTAACAAAATAGATTTGCCGATAAGGCTGGTCAACTCGGCCATTGTAACTACCTCTATAGATTTGGCATAACTTCATATCATAAATATCAAATAAAAAGCTTCAGGATAAATTTAAGCACATTACATATCTCGCTAACTGCGTAGATTTCGTAGGTAGGAAATTTATAACTGAAGAATTCCTTTTGCTTTGTTATGATAGAGGTTCATATATAATTCATCAAACATAAAAAATACGAAATTAGAAGTTAATAGAGACCACATACATAACATCGGATTTAATGTAGTTTTGTAAAATTATAACTATTTTCAAATTAAGGTTATATTATGAATTATAATATATAGTGTATACATACTCCAGAGTAGTATGTAACTGAAATGTAATAACTGGCCAGTTTGTTATTCTATCGAAGCACTCACAGTTTATTCATGTTCAACTTCAAATAATAATATATAAGTCTTTACGCAATCATTCATTTCTAATTCCTTAAATTTTTCTCTCGACTTTTATAACACAATCTACCAACCTTATACGAATATCTTCAAACTTGCATATCTATATCGTCCGTAAAATGGTACGGAACAGAATTGTCAGTATCGTAGTTTAAATTTACAGGTTTTCTCTAATTTAAATCTTTTTGTAAATTAGTAGATCATAGATTCACAATGTGTGGGTAATGACAATCTGCTTCTTTAAGACTAGTGGTTTTCCACATATTTTTTTGTAATTAAGTCTATGTATAGCCCCCCTATATGTTCCTGCAAAAAGATCACATAAATCTGCATAATTGAATCAGATCAAATCAATCAAAATTTAAATCAACAGTTTAAAATTCGATATATTATTTACCATCGATTGATAAAGTTAATGACTTCCAAATAGTATGGATATTGTTTAACAATAAATTAAAATTATTAAGAATTCTACCGTACTGTTAGCACATACATCCATCATCTAACTACATTATTTATTTATTACTTGGGCAAAAATTAAAATGACATTATGATATAATTTTTAGAGCAATGAGCAAATCAGAAATTCTGAAGTTCAAATTAATTATTTTACTCATCTTTATTTATCATCTTTTCAGTTATCAGCATACTAACATTCAGGAATATAAGGAATAAGCAGTACATTCTATGTAATCAATATTCCACAATACTCATAAATTAGGTGCACATTTCAATAAATGTTAGTTGTATTCATCTCCAATGCTACGTTTTTTCTCTTCTACCAACAAACACCGGTTCCGATCTATTCGGCTAATGCAAGGAATGATGAGGTGGTTTTGAAATTGTGGCGTTAAAGGTGCTTATACCTGCTTAAATGAAAGTTACGACTGATTTTACCTTATATAAAATATCCATCATTGATACAAGAAAATTTCATCGCTAATTTATTTATTGTTCATATTAAATTAACTAATTGCATACAAATTGACTATTCTAATGACCGTACTCTCCAGAAGCATTTACTTTTAACTATTCATTTAAGCATCTTCATTTTGACGAAACCAAGTTCTATAGATTAAACATTGTTTTGTTGCTACACAGTAATAGATACATTTAGCACTATACAGTGCAAAATGTAGAACACAGTGTAGGCTAGGAAAAGTTTATTGCAAAGAAATGAACCAAATAATGCTCAAGTCAAAATTTTCCAACTCGAAATATAATCCATGGTGGGAGAGCATCCAACCTGTAGGGCAGTTTCAGCAACATTTCAGGCAGATAGGGAATTGTCGGCGTTCAATAACAGTATAAACAAAAAATTAAATAATTATTTTAAAAAATTATTATTTAAGTTGAAAATCATAATAAATCAAAGTACGAAATAATTTAATAGCCCGGATAACATTTGAAAGCTTTTTTCATTTGGAAATTACAATTACGTGTCCCGAATACATAAAAGACTTGTGACATTTTTATCTGATCAAAACATAAAAGCCGTTGTTGTTGTTGTAAATGAAAATTGTAATTGCTCGTTGCAGACATGATATCACCACCATGGGAGGAAGTTCTCACTGACGGAAAAATATAGCTTGAATAAATTGCTCACTAACTCTATAAACCAAAGTGGAACATCCAGCTTTACATATTAATATTTAATTGTTGACTTATTCTGAAATGCAAAATAATTATTAGAATTACAATTTCACATAAAGTAAGTAATTTCCATTAGAAAAACATGAATATGCTCTTCCGAAAAATACTTTTATCAAGTCAATACATTTTAAGTCCAAAGCGGGATGTTAATACGAAGACATGATAAATTGGATTTAAGAAAAAAATAGATTGATGTTTAATGAATGACAGCAGAACATAAGTTTGAATTTATTTAACTCCTTTGCGTCTAACGACATCCTATCTCAAAACTTATCGCGACGACGTAAATTACGCATGTGAGCTCGGCTGTATTAAAGTACCAGTAAGATTGCCTACTTTCATAATCATAGCGGGTAGGGAAATAAACGAGGAATACAAAAATCATAAAACCATGATATTATTTTTTCTTAATTCCAGGCAATGAGTGCTTCCTCCTAAAATATTAATAGGACCTATTAAAAATGTTCGAGTATGGGTATATCAAATCGTGATATATTTTTAACAATGACTTTTGCCTCAAGAAAAATTTAGCGCAATATTACATTTGACTGTCTTGTCTGAATCCAATTTTCTAAGTATTGAATATACATAATCCAATAAACCCATAAATGTCAAATATACATTAAAGACTTTCTACTTACAGCCAACAGCAATCAAACCAACAGAATTGTTTACATGTTCTAGTTAAAACAAAAAATACAGCCATTTCTGCTTCATTACAGGACAGCTTCATAAAATATGTATTGATGTATTTTCTAATGCCCTAAGCAATTATTACTGAACTGATACTAAATGTTTCAAGCTGAAAAAAACCTTTCTTTGTCCTGTCATCACGTTACTTGGACATGAACTTAAAACCGCATATACATCTTTAATTCTTCTTTTTTTTAAAAAAAATCAATTTTTACCTCTGGATTTTAGACTGAAGTTACCATAAATTAAAGGATTGATGCAAAAGTCGGAAATAACCATGAGAAAAAGTACATCTTGGATTCATGGTTATACCTTCATAGCTTCTTCCCAATCCACTATGTACCTGCAAAACGAAACTTGTCATTTAATCTTTTCTCGAGTAGATGGCACACTGTCGGCGTTGAAGGTAGGCAAGTGCCATTTATCCGATTTTTATATATTACAAAACTGTTATAAGATCAATATAAATTATACAAATTTTATACAATTTACGTGCTCATTTTAAATTTAACAATAAATTGTAACATAATCCTTCCAATTCCAAAAATGCACCTTGTAGGGACTTTGCGCAGCATTACTCGTCATTGAAGAGAAAGCTATTAGTTTTTTCTTGGATGAATATTAAATTTTTCAGCGATTCTTGAATTGTATATTTCTACTTACATACTTTCATGTTACAGTACTTCATGTATACTTAACGCAAAAAAAGTAACTATGAATTTAATTGTTCATTTTCCTAAGAAAAAATTATGACCATATGATGCTGCTCATTCAGTTACACAGTCATTTTGCAGAAATCAAATCAGTAAAAATTATTATCATTAATCAATTATTTTGATATCAAAATTTTCAAAAAAAGATATTTTAATCATAATAACCTGCCTTCATTTCATCTATCTTAGAATGCATGAATGATTTTCTTGAGCCACTTGTCCTTTGAACAGATGATGAATAGCTGAATTTAGTCGACTGAATATTCTTTGATTTTGATGTTTAATATGACTAATAAATTTTTTAAGAACACTAAGTCTAGAAAAATATTTCAAGTAAAACATTCCATCTGAAAAAAGTAATGCATAATATAAAACAGTTTATAAGTCAATTTATTGTCGAATTTTATACCTAATTACCAACGTCGATAATGCATGATTGTAATATCTGCCATACTACTAAACTCAATTTGAGCTCAGTAACCATTTTACGGGGTCACCATTTTGCATCAATCAATAAATCAGGTAACATGCATATTTTATTAAATTAAATGAAGTCTCAAAGTAAAACTCTTACCTTTCGCTTATTATTCAAGAAATATTGTATTCTTAAAACTGCAATTTATTTTGTTATTGTGAGAGCCCTGATGATGTTACGGGCAATATTAAACAATTAATGTCGAAATTGATCATTTCCGCCAGTTCATTAAATTTTGATTGTTGTGACGAGGGCATAATAATTTATAAAATAGAAACTGAGAAAAGAGGAGTATATTCATGCTGTATTGAATTTTTGTATAACTGCATACAAGTTGTCTTTTATAACGATCCGACCGTCTAGAAATTTTATCTTTAATAAGCCATTTAAGAGCATCTGGACGAAGCCACATTTTATGGATTATATACTTTCGTTGCAATACAGTAATAGGTATATTTTGCACTCAAAAAACACTTGAAGCCGAGAAAAACCGTGTTTAGCTTTTAAGAATGTCAAGAAACGAGCCAAATAATGTTCCAGTCAAAATTTCCAAACAGATTTTTTAACTCGCTTGTGGAGGAATTTCCAACCTGTAGACAAATTTTCATTCATTTTCAGGCAGATTCAGAATTGTCGGCGTTCAGTGGCGTCATAAACATAAAACAAAATAATTATTTTAAAAAAATAATTTAAAAATTATAATGAATTAAGGTGTTAAATAATTTAATAATTCGATTTGAAAGTCTTTTGCATTTGGAAATTACAATTAAGTGTCCAGAATAGATAAAAGACTTTATCTGATTATAACTTTTATCTGATCAATACATAAAAGCCATTGAGAATGCAAATTGTAATTGTTCGTGGCATATATCACAAATAATCACCAACTGAATGAGTTTAGCTTCACTTGTAGGTTAGCAACTCTTTCAATCAAGTAATTTTGGAGTCAGTTCTCAATGAGGGAAAAATAAAGTTTGAACAGATTGTCCACCAACTCTATAAATCAATGTGCACCATCCAGTTTTACACATTAATATTTATCTCTTGCTTTATTTTGAAATGGAAAATTATTACTATAATTACAATTTCTCAAAGTAAGCCATCAGAAAAAAACATGAACTCTTACTCATATACTCTTCTGAAAAATACTTTTTATCACGTTTAAGTCTAAAACAAGGCTGTTAATATTAAGACGTGATAAATTGGATTTAAGAAAAATGATTAATGTTAAATGAACGACAGCAGGAAATGATTCTGAATTTATATAACTACTTTAAGTCTAACGACATCTTATATCCAACTTATCGCCACGGCATCAATTAAGTAAACGAGCTCGGTTATATTAAAGCACTAGAAAAGCGCATACTATCATATTGATAATGGGCAGCGGAATAAAGGAGGAATACAAAAAATCATTATTTTCTTTCTTGATTCCAGGCAATGAGTGCTTCCTGTTAAAATATTAATCGGATCGCTCAAAAGTGTTCGAGTATTTTGGTATGTC
>JAHZMV010003783.1:0-10119 GCA_027743765.1 Coecobrya sp. COE2 | reverse complement strand
ATCACTAAAGTAACATCAAAGGGGCGAATTGAGACACGTATGAGCGAGAGAAATGTTCGTTTCAGCCGAGTGGCGTTGACGAAATGAAGTATGAGTAGTCACTTGCATACACAGAATGACATTTTGGAGTACACACATAGATAAGAGAAATAGGGAATAACACGAGTAAGATATGACTAAGTTAAAAGCTAAAATCTCAAAAATTGTTAATGAATGAAATTTGTATATTTTAATTAATTGAGTTGGATTAGCAAAAGTATAAAATAATATTTTATCTTCTTATGTCCTCTCTTCAGTTAATTGAGTACTACGTTTGTGAATGAATTCCGTACAGATTCTTCTATTACGTTCGCGCCATTTCGGTTTTTATCTGTGATGGGTAATATTCTGTTGACCAACTTTAGTCATTCCAATAATTAATTCCTGATTGATTATACAGACAATGATATCATGAAAAGTTTGTTATTTCATTACATAAGGTATTCAAAATATTTTGGTTTTTAACAATTCTACTCTCATGCAATACTTTTCTTGGATGCTAATAATATTGGACAATAATAAATATGACAAATATATGAAATTGAGAGACTGAAGTTTTTACTTTAAAATGCTTTATGATGTATATTTTTTCTTCTTTGTAGTATACATTCATGTGATTACTAATCAGTAATCTATTGAAACACATATTCATATTTGTGAATGGAATACTCAAAATTTCATTTGTACTGATTCAAACATTTTTATATATTCTGTTAATAATTGCTAACTTGGATCATATTGTTATAAATATCGTTACTATTTCTGAAATTAATACTTTATAAAGAAGATGTATAATGAAAAGGGCTTTCTTTTCATTATAACGGGCTTCATGCAAATTCATACTTTCATGAATGTATAAAATCACCAATGTGCAAAAGTTTTCAAATTTAAATTTATATTATCCATAAGGCTATCCACAAACTATGAGGCGCAAAAACGTCTTCGCATGAAGCGGATTGAGAAAACAGCGACCGGAAAAATATTGATATTATTAGAATGCTACCACAATTCGTAATGAATTGTAAATTGGCAAAGAAAAATACATTATGTTGTTAGGATTCCAACTGTTCATGTTTGATTTGTGCTGATTTTTGCATTGCCTAATTTCTTGAAATTGCCAGGAAATAAAACCAATTCATCGAATTTCCTCCTTCTCAGCTTCAAACACAGGAGGAGGAACATGTCCATTTCCATTTCCACATTTCCTCCTTCAAGTAGGAACATATTACCATTTGCTTAAACATTTCGCTCTTGCTAGGCCATCCGGCATGACAAACATGTCGGATATTTATTCTGTTTAAAAATGGCGCTGTTTAAATCAGTCATTCACCGTTGTTCCTGGAAAGTTTAAAGATAAGATAATGACTTTAATAAAACAGCCAGAAAAATGGGCAGAAAAAAATATTTTCAAGGAGGTTAGCTAACATTTACATTGGGTAATGGCGTTTTTGTTTTATGGCATTTTACTTTTGTTCCGATCCTGAATATCTTGGAAAAGTATGGCATTCTACATATACGTTGCATCAAGATGGCTGATCACACTAACGATGGGGGACCGGGACCTGTTTATCTCAGAATCCCTTCATATTTGCACAATTTGTTGATTTTATCATCCAAACACACTGTAGGAATTCTCCGGTCACAATGATCTATTGTTTCGGAAAAATTCAAAAAAACGTTATTTTCGATCAACTTTTCTTGCCAGACCTTATGGGATTTAACAAAGGAAAATCAATGTGACAGAAGGCGTTGACCCCCTTTGGTGTTTTTTCGAAATATTTATTTTCCTCTACCCCAAGGAAAATGCAGAAATATGACACAGAGAAGAGTAATTTTGCACAAAAACTGAAAATTGAGGCGCATTCATTGTGAATCCAATAAATTAAGAAGGATATTTAATTTTTGTCCACGGAGAAGACCACAGTGCACAAAAAAGCTTGAAAGATCCATTTAAAGCATAACCGAGTGCAAGAATAATTGAATGAAGACTTGAGATTCTTGATATTAGCCAATAATATTATAACTAACTGGGTATTCTGTTGACGCATGGGGCGAGTTAAGAGTTTTTATTGGTAGTATATCAGAAATGAGAAGCTGTCAAGTATAATTGTGGTAAATACTGGTAGTTACTGGTAAATAAGGTATTAGACACCTTTGGATTGCTGATAAATTCCACTAGCAATGTGAAACTTGTCCAAAATAAAAACGATAGCGGGGTAGTGTGAAACTCAGAACAGGTTTTTCCAGTGATGTGCAATAAAATGCACATAAGAAGAGCCTGGGAACTTTGTCGGTCATTTAAAAGAGTACAATCGCTGAATGAATTGTAGACATTTTTACTAAACTCGATAATGATATGGAATATAAACCAAACCCATTAAAAATTCCTATATCTGCGCGTTTAGTTAACCATGTATTTAATGAAGTTGATGTTGTAACATTATAGATAGTTTCTATTATGATTTGGTTATGTTCCTATTCAAAGTATATTGGTGAGAACCACGGAATTTTAAAAATTTAATGATGAAACAATTCGCGTGCATTTCATATTACTTGATGAAGTTTATTTTCTCAATTTCCGATTTATATTATTTTCGAAAAATCGTACCCAGAATTTGCAATTAGCAAATCTTTCCTGACCTTACACTTCACAAGTGTACCTAGTAAGGATAGATTCTTGAGAAATCTTCCCCATAATCAACCGGTGAAGGGCAGGTTAATTTACCTGATATACTAGTTAGTTTATAATGAGTTACAGTTGTCTACACTTTACAGTAAGCTGCATTATACTAATGTGCTTAATCGTGATAAGTATTTTGCTCAGACGCTCAGGCATGAAAAGTGTGACAAATTTTCTCCTCATGAATCTGAAGTTTTCTCGTCGTATAATTACAGTATTTTTTAAAATAAATGAGATTACTGGCTAACACGATATTATTTAAGTTGGTAATTGTTATTTGGTTAGCTTATTGTATGATCAAATGATACAATTAATTCATTTTTGTCAATTTTCAGTATAAATTTCTCATAAGAATGTTAATATGAAAGAAGAACATGTGGAATATATATAATTTATAATATATATTTCTTTTGAATTAGCTGTATACGCAGGATGGATTTTGCGATTTTGAAATGTTTTAGCAGGCCATGCGCGTAAATTCGGCGTTTGTTTTTGGTTCAAGCAAAATAGAAGAATTATTTATGATTGACATTCGTTAACAAAATTTTTTAATTCTAACCTTTCTGCAAAGATTTTATCCATCCATCTGTCTTCAACTTTCTCAACGACAATGGACTTTATTTTACTTTCTGAAGTGAATAGTAGGTTCTGGCGACATTATGCCCGCTTGGTGAGACGATCACTCTTATCGGAGAAAATATTTTCTCTCAAACACTGTGTCCTCTTGGTTAACATTTTTTTCTCGGGTACAATATTTTTCTCTGACGCAATATTTTTCTCTGAGACAATGGATTTTATCGGAAATAATATAGTCTCACAAATATTTTCTCTTTTAATATATTATAAAGTGCATGATTACATTCAAAATCCAAATATTCTTTACATTCTGTAAAATGAATAAAGTAGGTCGGGCAAACTCAATCAAAATTTTCTCCGGATACCATCCCAGCATCTTTTCCAGGCCCGACTATGCCAACAGTATCCGTTTATAGAATCGATAACAATTTCTTTATTGGGTTACGGGGATATATTTTGCTAAAATATAAAATGTACTTCCTTTTCTTAAATATTTGCTATTATTATAAATAGATGAAACTAATATCACAACAACATTGGGCATTTGTTTACTTCATTATTTTCTTCATAATACAGTTCTTTCTAGATTCTGCCACTTTCATAAACATCAACTGCAAATTGCAAATAAAAAAATTCTTTAAACACTTGCAAACGAATAGCAATTACGTTTGCAACCAGTTAAAATACCAATAACAAGCGAAATTGAGTATATGCCACCCTGGATAGGTTAAGGAAATTTTAGGCAGCGCAATTTCCCAACTAGCGACTGTTGTCAGCTTTACTATCAAAACTTTAATAAAGTTGGATTGATAACATTTATTCTACAACAATTATTGACTATACGAAATATATTTACAAAGATGCATCTTTATTTGTCTGCAGTAAACAAAAATACAAGTTCTTCGAATTTCTGAATAAAATACGTACTTTAGATTGAATGGTTTAAAGATTGAAAATAATATTATTTTAATACGAATAAATAAGAGTATATAAAATCGACGTTTTCCATATTACTGAAATGCATGCGTAAAAAAAGCCACAATAACAACAGTATTACATTGTGTGGAAATGATAATCGTAGTAGAAGCACTTAAAGCACAGTTTCTTTCGACAATGAGCGCACTTTACAAATCTCAGGTTTTCGCAATTGAGGTCACAATATGGATCATCCTTGGATTCAAAGGAGAAGCATAAATCTTTTACGGAAAGATACAACGGCCTCTCGGCCTCTTATCACTTTGCCTTAAAGAATACTCGGAATAAATAGCACGGGCGAAGTATTTAAGTTGACGATGGAATGTTGTATCCAACGGCTGGCAGGCTGAAGTACATTTTTTTAGGAATAATTTTCAAAACACAATTGGGCACACCATCTTGACCAAATCTTCCTTCGTAGGAAGCAGCATTAGTTTGTCCTGACCACGAATCGATAAGAAACAAAAAAGCTTTCTTGACACTTGGAATTAAAACTTTGTCCAGGAAGTATTCATAAAGTGACGTGGTGAGTTTTCCAGATACCGAGCATGTGACGCAAACGTTGGCTGCCGGAAATAAATCCTGTTGAACTTGGGGGCCCAATCTACCACTTCTTTCCTGGAGGCAAAGGAAAACATCGCCAACAATCTTTCCAGCCTTTGAAATTATATACTGTGCAGTATATGAATGTTTGGCCAAATTAGTCGGAGATTTTGCAACTCCAAGCGTATCCTTCTCCCCTGTAAATGACAGTGTCCTGTTGCCGGTGATTTCGTACATGAACCCAACCTGGTCCGTATTCAGTATTTGATCAGGAGCAAATCCTTCACTTGCAGTACGGAAACTTTCCTGGAATCGTTTGGCATTGTCAAAAATGGTATCCATGTCCACTATTTCCCGTCGTCCGACTAACTTGATGACTTTTCTGCTGGATATATCATGTCGTTTGTTGAAGTCTGTTCCCCATGTCCTCCCTGCTCTAAAGATCAACCCAGAATCTCGAAATGATTGGGCCGCCTGAATCCCCCACAGCTGTATATCACGTTGCTTTGCAAACTTGAATTCTCTCCTGGCTTCTTCAAATTTCTCATACACAAATTTGTCAATAAATTAGAATTTTTCGAACTTTGTTCCTCCTCTCTTAACTTGCTCGTTTTTTGTAGTTGGCATAAAGGAACTCCTTGCATCCGTGGCCTCGAATTGTTGATACACTCCATCCACGATGAGCAACGATAACCTTCAAAGTTTCTTCTTTCCTTTCTACTGTCACGGTGTCTTCATACTTTTCTTCCAGCGTTTCTCCGGAGTCACCGATCAAAGTTTGGCTATATGACGACGCTTCGGAATCACCAACACCTGAAAACGAAATAACGACATAATTCAAAGCATTATTCAACAAGTTTTTAAATTTGTTATGACGCATATTATCCAGCTTCAAACAATTATCACACTTACATTCTAAACACGTTTCCTCAGTGAATGTAAATTCAGTTAGCACATTATAAAAGTGCTTCAGTACTTCCTTTGCGAGTTCCATTTCCGCGTCAGTTGGCTTTTCTAGTTTAAACAGCGGAAATTCCTTGGTCACTAGATCTAGTAGCGCTTGGGTAACCGAAATAGGATTAACATCCATTCTGATCACTTCACAAAAATACTTGGTTTTCAAAACTGGACAAAATATGATAATGTAAGAGTAAACATGTTGGGATAAACTTAAATTTGGGCACATGTATATTTTAAACTCTTATCGGACAGGAAATTTCGATTTGTTTGACTATTGGAAGAAGAGCAATAAATCACAACTGGGATCCCTGTCGGTTGCAAATGAGATTTGATTTACAACATTATTAGTCTATTATTATTATCTTTTTCAAATGAATCAATCACTTGAAGTTGATTTGTAAGGATTGAGTTAAATTGTTTTGCTTTTTTTGATGACTTGTAAAGCTTTCAACAAACGAGCGAGACAGAACAGATGTTTGAACGTTTTGCAAGATATTGAACTCCACTGCTTCCCACCAGTAAAAATCTTCATGAGTATGCATGGAATGCGTATGTCTGTGCGCTCTCAGAAACGACTGAGGGAGGCGCCTGCATTTGGGGCCAATATGACCACTTTGGAATGGGGTAACGTGAGAAACTCTCCACGTCAACTTGACTATACGTTTATGCAATGTAAAGGTGTGGAGTGATTAAGAGATTGAAGCTTATCGATAAACAATGATCATAAGGCTATTATGTTAGTTTAACCTACGCTAACGGAATAAAGTAAAAGTTAGTATGGACAAAATGCAATAATGCATGTATTTCTGTATGATGTAGCTTGCTTTTCACTACCATTATGATCAAAACACTACTCAATTCCAGCTGCAATATCTGCAGGCTTTTATTTGAAGCACTACCTCCTTAAGACTTCTTAAACATAATAGTTGGTTGATAATTTATTGAAGCAATTTAATTATCGTATTAAAAAAGTACGAATTGATTCTTTAATATAATGCGTCGTCTTTCTGAGGCCTGATTTTCTACATAATTTCCCTTGAAAGTTACACACTTTCTACACAAATCGGCAAGAGCCCAGATACCTCTACAGCAGAATGCCGGGCCTCAAAGCCCATGCCATGAAACTGCGCTTTATTTTCATGTTCATCAGAATTATATTTCCTACCACCCATGTAATTTTTCAGTTGGCGGAACAAAACGCAGTTACATGGAGCAAGGTCAGAGCTGTGAATCCGGTGGTATTCCGCTACCTATAACTACTATATTTTCTTGCAGGCCCCCATGACGTATGACTTGTTACCTTGTCATAGTTTTTGGGAAATCCTGTCCTTCAAATTCCTTCGCACTCAATTTGTAATGTATACTTTATAGATTTTCCAATGTCTTGAATTATGAAAGTGTAACTGTTCTAAAGCTCTGCTAAAATCCAATTTGGACAAAATATGCATCCACTAAAAACTGGAATCCATAATCTTTATAGGTAGTATTTCATTTCAAATATCAAACTTGCTCCTTGCAATTTTCCCCCACCAGTAATATCAGCGTTATCGAAGTTTGTATCCAGCTATTTTCCCTGCCATAACTATGGGCAGCAAAGGAGTCCAGTGTGAGTAAGGTGTCTTTCGAAACTCATGAACGTTAGCTATCAGACGATATGCATATTATCGTCATCAAGGAAATTCGTTAAAATACACCTTATCAAAATCTAGGCAATACATAAAAAATCCCAAAGTATGTGTGCAAATACTTACCAATATCTTTTAACAAAAAAACCCATTGTGACTCTTAATCATGCAAATGCATCCATTAAGTTAATCCATCAGAATTTCAAATTCTTAATAAAATGGAAAATAAGCAAACATTGCATATTTTCCATATTTTGTCGCATTTACATAGTCGTTTTTATTAATCATGATGCAATGAAGCATACTAGTTTAAACTTGCATGGGTAGCATGAAATCGTGAATAAAAGTGTCTTAAGGTTGGAATGTAATATGTACTCGGAGTATGCATACGTCACGAGAGTACCTAGTTAATTAAAATATTATTTGCTAATATCAAGAATCTCAATTCTTCATTCAATTATTCTTGCACTCGGTTATGCTTTTAAATGGATCTTTCAAGCTTTTTTGTGCACTGTGGTCTTCTCCGTGGACAAAAATTAAATATCCTTCTTATTTATTGGATTCACAATGAATGCGCCTCAATTTTCAGCTTTTGTGCAAAATTACTCTTCTCTGTGTCATATTTCTGCATTTTCCTTGGGGTAGAGGAAAATCAAAATTTCGAAAAAACACCAGAGGGGGGAGCCTTCTGTCACTTTGATTTTCCCATGTTAAATCCCATAAGGTCTGGCAAGAAAAGTTGATCAAAAATAACGTTTTTTGAATTTTTCCGAAACAATAGATCATTGTGACCGGAGACTTCCTACAGTGTGTTTGGATGATAAAATCAACAAATTGTGCAAATATGAAGGGATTCTGAGATAAACCGGTCCCGGTCCCCCATCGTAAGTGCAATTGTAAGGTGTCTCCTTCATGTGAGAATAATTGTGTCTAGTATTATAGTGCATATTGGAACCTTAAATTATGGCTTTTTATCATCTACAAGGCATATTAGGTTACTTTAACCATATTAAAGTAGTTTTATTTTATAATTTGGTTAGGTTACATTAATTTGCTTAACATACATTTGATTGCTCTCGACCTATATAGTATTAATTGGAGACATTTTAATAACGAATACATCAATTTATACGAATATTTCATGATCATAAGATCAGAAATTACCATAGACTTAAGGTTGTCATAATGGAAGTATTATTGTTTAATTAACTACTAATTAATTTAGTCAATTAAGAAGAAGAAGAAAACATATATTTATTGGAAAATACAGGCAACTTAGCATGATTATAAACACTGAGTTGAAATTTTTTATTACTATTTAAACTGAGATAACAACTTTTTCAACAAATACCTCTACTCTAGCAACACCAAAATACCATAAGAGATCTCGGGAAATAAAGGAAGTAAATTTACTTCTTGGGCTGATTGTCCTTTGGGCCTGATGGATCCTTGTCTTTTGGGACGGGTTGATCCTTGTCTTTTGGCCCTTGTTGATCCTTGTCTTTTGGGCCGGGTTGATCCTTGTCTTTTGTTTCGGGTGGTTTTTTGAAAGATTTAGGTTTTTTCGCCTCCTCTTCAGCTTTCTTCCTGGCCTCTTGAGTGTACCGTGTACGCTCAGCCTGTATGAAAAAAAAATATAAAAAAAAGAAAATTTAGTTGTGGTTAATTAAAATTTTCCAGGAATGAATTTGGTCATATATTAAACACAACTTACCGCTTGAACAGACTTCAACGTTTCAGACTACCGCTAGTCTTCAGTCTCGTCAACAACTCCACATTTCCCGGATTTTCCTCACCTTCCATTACATTTTCATCGTGATTAATTATTGCGGCAGCTCCAAGTAAGTCAGCCACATGCTGAACGTTGACCTCATCTTGAACAATAATTTGTTGTTCCTGATGATTATCCTCATCGTCATGTTCCAGTTGCTCATTCTTCTCCGGTTGTTGAAAGGAATTTTCTTCATTTGCATCATCATCTTCATTTGCTTTATCGTCTTCATTTACCCCCAGACACTTCGTTTTGAATATCATCTGCCACTGCACCATCACCCACAATTGGACCATGCATCTCAGCGTTGCTTGCACTGATTATTTTCTTCATTTTCCAGAACATTTCCGAGCTTCTCGTTTTCCACAGCAACTTGCTCCCCTTCATCTGGTTGATTTTCAACATTCTCTTCATTTACATCATCAAGTTGGTAATTTTCATCTTCTTTGATGTTGTCCTGATTTTGCTCCTCTTCTTGGTTTACGTCATCAACATCGTACTCATTTTTCACAACTTGCTCAACGTGCACATCTTCTTCGTCATCCACAACTTGCTCAAGGTTGTCATTTTGTAACGGGGCGACCTGCTCCAACCGATTGTCATTCTCCAGGTTCTCCACAACATTCGGAAGGGTAGCCAAGCAGAGCAGGACCAGCCTAAAATACAAAAATAATAAATTATTTCCCATAAGTATGATTGTACAAGAAATCTATATGCAAAAAAACGCCATCCGACAGTATGATGATGAGAGAGCAAAGTTTGCTTGACAAATGCTACACGTGAATGAATGCTCGCTCGAATTAACGAAGCTATGCGGTATAAAAAGATCTATTTATGACAGATTTTACATGCTAATAGATGCTCTACTAGATGAAGGAAACTACGAAACTACGCGTTACGTGGGTATAAATATGCGACATGAATCCAAACAAACGCGACATGCAAATGGT
>JAHZMV010003782.1:32393-43991 GCA_027743765.1 Coecobrya sp. COE2 | reverse complement strand
GCATTTAATTTCTTAATGCTATTTTTATAATTTTCCACTTGAAACTTATTTGGAGGCATGATCAAGCCACCTCTTTGCAATAATTTATAATTACGTTTTAATGCTGTGATTAGAATAGTTTTTCCATTAAGCAGTTGTACAGTTATAACATTTGTAATTACAGTTGTAACATTTTTGCATTCAATTGAATATATGTCATGTGTATGTTTAGACACATCAAATCGTTGATTGACTGCCTTCGTTATAGCTATCTGGTATATTTAGGCAAGACATACACACTTTTCTAACAGGTGATAAAATATCGAAAGGAAATGATTTTGCATTACTTGTCACCATGCTTTTGGCTTTCCATGATTTCAAATGGCATTTCTCAGTGACTACTCCCAATTGTGGTTACACAAATTTACTTCCATATCAAACGTCGACAAAATACCTCGGGCAACTTTACTGCGAGGATCTACGAGAAGGAACTTTAGTGGATACTTGCTGCCTCTAGTATTGTACATTGCACACTTGGTGGTATCATACTGATCACTATGATGAACGACCATTGTTGCAAAAAACGTTTTGCAAGGTCCTCTTATCTCTGTTTCTTTTTGAATTTGTCCGCTGCTGGCAATTTAAAATTAGTATTTAATCATATTTACATCTATCTACAACAGTCAAAATAACACACAAAGACGCATCAACAGTAACACGCTCACGCGTTGTCTGTTGCAGGCTTATTGTGTGTGTTTGTGCACTTTATACGAAAGTACATTTATGTACACATTTTGTTTGATAGCATTGTTTGGTTCTGAAAGGATATTGCCTGGAGGATTGATTGCACTTGTAAAGTATCGAGCGTGAATACTTATATAGATAAAGAAAATGTACACCTACCTTTTTCGTACTTATTGCTCGATACAAGCACACAATAAGTTAACCTTACTCCATTTTATTCTTGTGATTGTGACTGGCATTGTTGGAGCACACTTTACATTATGCGTCTTTCTTTTGATCATTGAGTTTATTTATACGCGATAATAATAACAATATAATAAGGCTCCACTTGTTCTCTCCTCCTGTTCGTCTTTTATGTCCACACGCGCTGTATTAGTATTTTGTATCTTTATTGTTCAGCTTCTTTCGTGTGTCGGTTTACGTTCCAGTTTCTCAGGATGTGTGATCAACTTGATTTATGAAATAGTTTATTTGGCTATCCACACAAAATCTTGTTTAATGTATGATGTACTTAGAAAAGACTAACTGCTCCTGGTGTCCTGATAGATAAATGGCTTTCCACTAGAATATTTATGAATGTGTATATATAGGCATGTGTTCTTGAGACTGTGCCGAAGATGATGATAATGCATAGTTATGTCTTGTATTGCAAAAAAAATAATCTGGAAAATAAAATTGGGATGTGTGTGTTAGGTATATTATTGTACCTACACCAAGGGCATTATTATTACTACAAATTTCCCATGCTCGTTTTGATATGTACATACTTTGGTTGGTATGATTTTTTCGCATAACTCTATTTTGTCTTACTTTTTCTTCTGTTTGGTTTACGAGACACTACTGGTGCGATCTCATTCAAAAGTCATTACGATTGATATTTATTGGATGTTTCTTTAATGTGTGCCTGTAGAGAGATGGATAGGGAGGAAAGTGGTGCCAAAATCCTAAGAAAATGTATATGGAACAGTGAATAAGTGTGGTTGGATAGAGACACACAGGATTCACGGTCTAACAGAGTAGTCAGGTGTTTCCGTAATAAAAGAAAGAGGAAGGTGAAGAAAAAATAGACATCTTCCCAGTCTCTTCTATTTCTCTATCCTGCTCTCACATTTTTTTATGAATTCCTTTGATAATGATGATCTGGCTATAAACCATACACTATATATGGCAACTCTAGTCTTGTATGGAGTGCAACAAGAAAAAAATTAATTTTCTTTTGCACTATCATCATCAACATCGTCATCCATTTTCCAAAGCTCCCATGCCCATGCTCTTGTTTAACGCTCATTCCCTGTCACTTTTTAATGCAATGAAACCAATGAACCCAGTCATTCCTGATGACGTTAAGTGTGTATAATGGCGGTTTCGGTACTGACTCAGATAGAGAGAGAATGAAAATACATTGAAATGGGGCATTCAAAATATCGATTTCTGTATCATCCATGCATGAATGCATACCATTTTTGCCTTTAGAGAGGAGTTGTTTCTCCAAAAGTATTTCAGTCAGAGTGCTTGTTACCCAAATACTCTCAAGCTCTCATTCATTCAAGTTGTACCCGTTTTTAGGTAGACATATAGCAGTAGTAAGTTGGATTTCGCCTGAAAAAGTGAAACCATTACGGTGCAACTATTTTATCGCTCTTTCATGCTTTTTACCACCACCGTCGGAACTACCACCCTCTCGTTCACTTGTGGGATGTTATAGTTTGTCTGGTTACGTTGCTCCGAGCTTTTTTATAAATTTGTGTTGGTTTTGTCCTCGTCGTCGCAGTCGTTAGACGCTCCTGCTGGTTGACGCCGTAGATGCAGCGGAATGAAAAGTGTTGAACTTTTGGTTGCGACAAATGTGCCATTTTGTTGGAAACTCATTACTACTATCTATCCCATATTAGTTATCTGACCAAGTTAGTATTGCTATTTGCTGGCAACAACAATGGTGAACCTGCCTATAACGTGGTTTTAATGAGAAAATGTTACACTTTTTTGGGTTCGTATGCTTTGGCGATGCCTTTATTAATATAATTTTATAAGTTTGTTGAAGGTGGCTAATGTGTTACGAATATATAACGAAACCAGCAATGGCCAATACATATCTTCCGCATGACGTCTACGTAAATAGCCCTTTTCATTATTAAAAACGCGATTTATAGCTTTCCGTTTTTTTTCGCACAAAATGATCAATCCGTCGTAACTTGCATGAAAGCTCATGCAAAGGAAAAGAGAAGAAGAACGAGTAAAATGACTCTTTTACTTTTACGCTTCAGTAAAGAATAACTGCTTTGACAGGTTTACCGTAAGAATATAATATGATTTACTATGAGGTAGGCAGAAAAGAGGAGTGTGGAAAGCGTATCGATACTTCTGCAGGACATAAAGTCTATCTTGCGTTACATTACATTTGAATGAACCTCTCCTACGCAAATTTTATGATGGCATGTGTGCGTACCTACTTACATGTCAACTCTCTGGAGGGATAAAAAGGAAAAAAATGAAGTAGAAAAGAACATTTTAGAATACATACGCGATTGTACTTTACTGTATTGTATACTTTACTATTTTGCAATTTTCGATCGATAGGGAATTGAGTTTCTGATCGTCAAATTTGTAGCCAATAGCATGTAATCCTTGGAAAATTGCACTTTTTGTATTATGCATGGTTGAAAAGACAGTAACCCAAGCCAACTTGTTTTTTGAATACTAACATCACACTGCTGATGTCGATACAAAAAACAAGAGCAAACTCAACAATCTAATTCTGTGAATAATGGGAAAATATACATAAAAACAGAGAGAATCGGATTGTGTATTGATACAGAATTATAGCAGGATATATACAGTCTATAAAAATCTCAAAAATACATATCTTGTTCGCTTGGGTATAAAGTTACTTGGTTTATATAGGATAGTTGTAAGGGGCATTAAGGTAGACTGGAAAAATATGGGGCTCATTCAACTGAGACGATAAGTATGGGATGCCAGGGAAAAGAGGAAGAGTGAGTGATTTAGCACTTTGGTCAGGATGTGTGGTTTGCTCACTCATGGTACATCTATTATTACACGTGGAGAGAGAAACGATACACAGAAGAGCAAGATCTTTTATAAGGACAAATATGTGCCCACACAACACAACAGTATTATACGCATTTGTTCTGACTCAGGTAGCAAAGGAGAAAGACCGAAAAAGGGTAATAGTAATAATGTTGCTTGTTTTTTCCTAGGGCTTTAAAGGCGGCGGCTCCTATGATACGATGATCACACAGGGAATAAGTGTTTAACTTGCAATTTTCTTTTCAAAAAAGTACAGCTGGACATTATTTCACCGTTCTTCCGTGCCTTCTTAAATTTCCAGAGAGGAAAAAGAAGACCATCAGGGAGAGACTTTGTTCCAAGATAAAAATGCATACAAGAGGAAAATGATGACGGCGATGAAGGGGAGGGTTTAGTTTTTCAACAATTTTTGTCATAAAAAGGGGAAAAGTTTGGTGGAATTTTTTTACTGCAGCCTGTCAGGTTAGACAAGGTAAGAACATAGGTAAGTGGATGCTGTTTTCAGAGGAAAACGTTGAATTTTAAAGGAAAAAAGGGTATGCAGTAATACATAACGCTAATATCAGGTTGTCAGCTCGCTCCGTTTTCTCCCTCCAACCAAGAAAATGGAGAGGCACGAGGGAATGAATACAACGGACGGATATACGGAAGAACAAGAGTGAAAAAGGCATTCCATATTTCTGGTTAAACTCGAATATCTTTGTACATGGCAAATGAATAGATAAAGTACACTGTGTGTACTTTTTACGTAAGAGAGAAAGAGAGTGGCGAGCTTGAGCTCCAAAACCAATTACGGTTAGTGACTCTTCTGCTCTTTTTTTTCGGGTAACAACAACAGCAAACCCAGAAGCTATTGTTAAATACATAAGAAGAGGACAACCTCAAGTTTGGCCAAACATTTCTTCATGGTTCCCACTCCTCTTCTTTCTCGTTGAATAAACAAGAGACAACACAAACAAAGACTTTGTATCAAAAATATACCTAATATTATTGCGCCTTTTGTACATGCTATTTGCTACTTTAATGTAAGTCAAGTGACTTAAGTAGTTGGTAGGAAAGGAATATTACAAAGAGGATATAAAAAGGGTTTGGTTGGTTTGATTGTTTGAAACTGCTGCTGCTGCTAAAGTGCATGTTCAGTTTTTACAATTTTTATTATTTCGTTTCAATTGGCCTCTTTAATACATTACACGGCTCATGGCTCGTCTCATGATTTTTTGCTGCCCTTTTGTTCCTCTCTTGTTTTCAGGTGTGATTTGATGGGTAAACCATGTTTTCTTAGCCTTCCACTCTACACATCTCATGTTCTTTGTGTAGATCGTGAGGTGGCTATAAAACTTTACGTCTTTGGTTGTTGAGAAGAAGAAGAATTTTCAAAAAGCATGCAATCAATAATGGACAAGGATGTTGCTAGCCGTGATGTTTTTGGCTGTTTTTATATCTCCCTGTAATGTACAGACATAATACTTGTGAGTAAAAGAATCCGTATGAACAGTAAAGAAAAATTGAGTATTTGACTTTTTCACAGGTCCTGTCATGATCATATCATCACGCTAGTTGAATAAAAGGCGGATTCGGGTATACTTCAGAGTGACAACATCTTATCTAATTTACTATAATATAGTTTGTTCTCTTTTCTATACAAAAGTGAGCTGTACTTGCTATAGTTTGTGTACTGGTCCTGTAATCCTAGAGAGACGAATTAAGGAAAGTCTCATACAAAACGGCGACAACGACACTCACGGTCACGAGGAAACGAGCTCTTGAATCGAAGCATGTGCTACTCTCGCTATTTTCTGAATACATACAAATCTCGTATTACTTACTATAAGGTCCATATCAATAGAAGCCATCTCGCACACTCCTCAATAAACATACCTCCGAGCTGTGTATAAGAAGCTGTAACGCGTAACCAACGGCCAACGACAACGACGTACTTCTACGTCTAGTGCTGCAGAGAGAGAAAATGGCATGTCGATTTTATGACTTTATTGATCCCTTTCCTTGCCTACTCATCTCATCTTTCCATCTCTTTTTTTCGCTAACAAATATGAGGTCATTCGATCGAAAGTAGCCGTGAATCATTTAGTCCATCGGCTCACTTCCGATTTATTGTGAGGAGTTTTGGTGAACCTTTTGATCCTCTTCCTCTGTTTTGCAAAATAATTCACCTGTCACCTTTACCAAATCATTTCCCTCGTCCAAATCATTTGTTTAATATTATCTAGAAAGCTGTGCGGCGGAGGCAAGTAATGGGGTGGTGATATAGTACATATACACGCGCATGTAAACCTGCGGAAGACCGACAGACGATGAAAGAAAGTAAATGAACAAAACAGGCCGTGCGCGTGTACATGTATTTCTTTGGCGATTTTTTGCATGTGTGCATGGGGGCGTTGTGATCCAGTGCCCCTAATGACAGTTTAATAACATTTTTCTTGAGCTCCAACTTGGACTCTCTCTCTCTCTCTCTCTCTCTCTGAACATCATCACAAAACCTACATATAATATTTTGTTGTTTATCCTTGTCATGTTGCTTTTTAGACCCAACTTGGTCATATACACTGAGTTTTTGGTTATCATTTAAATTCAAAATAGAATAGAATTATCTTCAACTTTAGTAGCAAATAATACGGATAGATTAAGCGTTGTTCTTTTATCAATAGGTAAATGACATACAATCAGTAATGGTACATGTAGATACCAGATACCCAAGCAAACAAGTTCTCAA
This sequence comes from Coecobrya sp. COE2, assembly GCA_027743765.1. Taxonomy (NCBI): domain Eukaryota; kingdom Metazoa; phylum Arthropoda; class Collembola; order Entomobryomorpha; family Entomobryidae; genus Coecobrya; species Coecobrya sp. COE2. Next base: position 37,489 of record JAHZMV010003782.1, on the reverse strand, counting down.
AAGTTTCTTAATGTCCTTGCCAAATGCTAATAATAGTACCAAGTAATTTTGCCAGCCATGGAGGAAGGGCATCCAGTGTTATAGTACTGTAATTTTGTTATACAATTTGTCTTTTGCTATCCATTTTTACTTTCCAATGATAGCAAGAATGAGTGGAAAATTCGTTATTTGTGTGACAATTAAAAAAAATGGAATAAAGTGTTCGCCAAGAACTATCGATAATAATAATATTACTTGACAGTTTACTACACTGATGCATGACGATGAAAGAATCGTTGCAATTAAATAAGGGTTCATAATTGCTCATTTTTGCGTGGCTTTGGCACTTACTACGCACATAAAGAAAATGACCAGTTCAAGTTGTTTGTAAAAGTTAATTGATGTTTCCTATCTTATGTAAGTACTAAATGTGTCCATATCTTCACACACATCCATCCACACGACGCACATATGCATAATACATCTAGAAAGAGTGACTGTGAGTGAGTGGCAATTCATTTATATAACCGCACTCTACAAACGCGTGCGTATTGTTTAAGTTCCCTCGTTATTTCAAATTTATAAGTATAAATTTGCCGTCTTCGTAGACACTAATATTTGCTGCTTTACGATTGTCATTATTCTCGAGTCAAAAAGAAAAAGAATGACATTAAGGCAACAGAAAGAGAGAGAGGAGAAGGGGGAGATAGAGACGGAAAGACAGAGGTAAATTCTTTTTAGTGGACATTGGACACTTAAGATTAGCCAAGATATTCACATCGAGAAGGACATGATGGGTTTTTTAAAAGACCTACTTGACAATTGCCATTACCTGAAGTAGAAGCACACGCTGTGATAAATACCAATTTAAAAGAGACATTTCACAAGAAAAACAAGTTTATCCGTTTTAATGCATGGCTGCATTCACACATTCATCGTGTGCATATTATATATCCCATATGGATGGATAAATAGTTTTTTCTACGCGTTAATTGTGATATGATAATAAAAAGAATCAGGGTTTTGCTTTTAGAAGGTACGCTTGGTATGCATACATTAATATTAAATTATTATTATCTTCCTGAAAAAGAAATAAAAAATGTTAGTCTTATTGTGTATTCAGCTTTAGTGTAAATGTTGGTATGCATAGCTTGATTGCACACTTGATCTTCTCCTCAGGGACAGACGTCTTTTCGAATTTGTCAAATCCCTTTTGAGAACTCATTGTTACATGCTCTAACAAGTATTTTATGAGGATCATACAAGCAGAAGAAATATAAGAGGCAGAGATAACCATGCGATGCAATATTATTTTTTGAGCCTTGCGTACATTCATTTCACTTTGATTATAAAATTTATCATCTATCCATAAAATTATTGCAACAATAAACCCCATCTCGTATGATACCTCAATTCCTCGTGTGCCGTGAACTTGCCGTTGCCGTGCTCTCTTTTTTACTGCAATGTATATCAACTGTACTTAGGTATTTTCTACCTATTAATCTTCCATGAGCCTACTACAACACTCTTGTTCTACTATGAAACTGTCTTCAGTTTTGACGTCTTGCTTGCTGTACAGTGTTCTACTGCATTGTACCACTACATTACAAATTTATGACAGTGATTCCGTCCGCTGTATTTTTACTGTTGCTCAGGTAGGTAGAGTAGGAGTAGAGCATTCACTACGAAAAAGTATAAAAATTTAATACATTTTTTTCCTTTTTACTTTCTTCTTCCTTTTCAGTCCCAGCATATTATTATTTTCTAATATGTTTGCACAACGCATTTTCTTCCTTTTTATAACAAAACCTTGTAATTCTTTTATCTTTTTCTCAATTTTTCCACCATGGTTCTACCTGCAACCTGCCTGTCTCATTCTCCGAAAATCGCCTTATATTTTTATTGCACATAAGCTTTCCTCCTACGACATTTACTATAGTAAAATGTGAGTAAAGCATAAGAAAGACATGACGCATAGGTTTATGTGTAGGTAACAAGTTATAGTTAGGCAAGTTTACCTCTCATATTTTTTCCTCATTCATATCCTCCTCCTTTTCCGAGTAAAGCTTCTGATATTATATTGTGTTGCATGCTTTCACAATATTCACGAAATAACTTACTCTACCATGTTTGCTTCTCAATTTACGTATAAATCAAAATTACGCTAAAATTTCATATTACATATAGAAACAACCTGGCTTAGAAAATACTATAATATACAGTTGGAAAATTTTAGGGGTGTATAATGGTGTGACATAAACCAGAATTTATGTTATGGCTAACCTTATTTATCGACTATTAGAATTGCACTATTTTCTTCATCTTGGTTTTCCGCCACAACAAGCTTGACTTGTGCGAACGTTAGGACGTGAGTTTATCTGTTTCTTTTTCACTGGTGCGTGTAGTTACCTAATGTTAAGTGTCGTAAGATACACATAGACACGCTCACGTTCGCCATTCAACTGAAGAGAAAGTCTCCAGCCAGTCAAGGAGCAAAGCTCTATAGCCAAGCACACCGGGTGATTTACCCAGGACATCGGGCCATGTAGAACCCTTTACTACGCGACACAAAACAACAATTCACTAGCTCAAACAAAACAGTTTCGTTTCTAACAGACGACGAAGACGAAACAGGAAAGAAAAAAATCAATTCGAGCAAGATTTATTTTTCTATGTATTTTTGTCTTTCGTTTCTCACAAATTAGTTCTCTCTCCAAAAGGGTTGTGCTTTGTATTGTATATTACTGGAATATACATATACATCTATTTTTCTTCGTTTGGAAATTGTGTAGTGAAAAGGATCTGCGAATGGGACTTTTTATCACAAATTTGCAGCATTTTCTCACGTAGGTCAAAGGTAGCAACGTTCAATTTGAAGAAAGTTAGAAAACAGGAAACAATAAGGTAGCAAGGTTCCTTATATCATAGTAGATACACACAACAACAAGATAGCCTAGGTTGCTTCTATCTGCTTTTTATTGTTTCTTTTTGTATTATTATTATTATTATTGCCCCCATGCCAAAAGTAATAGATCCTAGTACACACGAACGAAGAGGAAAAAATTGAAAATACGTGTCATGTACCTCATGTCATTTCCAGATTAAATATGGTAGATTGATACCATATAGATATTACGCTTAATAGTACAACTAGCAACAGCAATATGAGACCAGCAGTAAAGTGTAATAAGAGCTCAGTTTGGTCAGAGGAGGTAGAAAAAATTGCAAGTTGCAGCAGCCGAGTCACATTTCATAAATTATATGGCGTGGCTAAGACAAGCAGCAGGTATAGTTGTAACAAAGCATTCCTGCCGTCTCCCAATAGCAAAAAAAATCTGGCCAGGTATAAAGAAAGAGGCTATCGCCAAACAAACGAGCTTCATATTATTCTTCCTTGCAAAACAAGACGTCGTCTTGTTCTCTTGTATCAAACTCATTCCATTTTTCTTGTTATGGCTAATATTATAGGCTACTTGAAAATCATATCTGTCAGATTTGTAATGAAGTTGACTGTTATCATTTCTAAAGAGCAATAATGAAACAACATGTACTCACACAAAATTGATGATGATGATAATAATAAAAATATGCATCGTGGAATTATATACACCCTCCGCAAAGAAGTACAAAATAATGATTGGACAGGTTGGCTGGTTGGCAGGTAGGTGAAGTGATGCATATTCATAAAACCGAATCTCCCTAAAGCTACCCCCATCACAGTTTTTTGAAACGAATGAAAGCCATGGTATATACATAAGTGTAGCATTTCAGACAGGCAGAAATGGTGAACCGAGAAAAAATATAACATTCACCCGTCAAACGTTGGACACCATGTTCATCCTCCTCCAAAAGTGCATGAAAATGCATGTTTGTAGTAGTGGGTATGTGTGAAGCATAAATAAAAAAAAAGTTGGCTTAGCTAGCAACATTATTATCATCTTCGCACGGCTTGTTGAGAATGGTGAAAAAGAAAACGACTCAAAAATTTTGTGCAACGAAGGAGAAGAAAACTCGCACGGAGAGACACTCATCATCATGTATAAATCTTCACCTCGTTAGATATCACACTGTATAATCATCGTAGTACATAAGAACAGACAACCGATTTTTTCTACCCTAAGAAGACTCGACTTCTTGAAATAAATAATAAAATGCATTACCATTAGCAGTGCAGGAGAATGACGAAAAGGGAGAAGAGTATATATACGCGATTTAGCTTCGATGATGCGCTGCTCTTGTTGATGCTGATGATGATGTTGGTTGAGAGCAAGTTGTTTGTCCTAACCAAAAGCAAGCAAAAAAGCAATAATGGTTACACAGCTCACAGCAACAGCGATTCCATCATCAACAGCAGCAGTATTTCGCCTAAGTAAGTGCTTACAGAGTATTTTGTTAGAATCAGAGCCAAAAACCAAACCAAAAAGGTAGACCAAGAGAAAACCAGTCAGTATATAGTAGACAAATGAACAGGTATTTATACAAAGTATATCTACAAATATATTATAGTTTGCTCATAATATATCTATATCGTGAGTGTACACGTACATTCCCATTTTTGAACTTGGACTTGGCTTAGTTTTTTTCAGAGGAGAGAGAGAGATGATTGTTATTATTATTATTAAGTCGACGAAAAAGAGATTGTGACGACGATGATGTTGGTTGTTGTTGTAACCGTATTGTAGGAAAGACTCTATAATGTATTATGTAAAAAACTCATGAAAGCAGCTCTAATATATTATACAATACATTTCCACAGTTTTTCTTACAACTGAGCTCTCCGTTCTCGTAGTAGCCCATTTTAAAAATGTATTTATATATTTTTATATTAGTTGGGGGCAGGTATACATATTCATGCAAAGTCATACCTGCATGTATTAGAAATCCCATTCAAAATTGACTGGAGCGGATGCATGACTCCAAAGTTAAGATGCTCTATAATAAAAAGAAATCTTGTTAAAATTCTTTATAGGATGATACCCAAAAGTACATAATGTGTAGGTATTTCTACTACCCATTTAGCTAAAGTATGTATCGGATGCATTACAGTTGACGTGCTCATACCTTGTTACCTCTTTAGGCTTATCATCATTACATTATTATTGTTATTACTCGACGAA
>JAHZMV010003782.1:0-32355 GCA_027743765.1 Coecobrya sp. COE2 | reverse complement strand
AAGTTAAGATGCTCTATAATAAAAAGAAATCTTGTTAAAATTCTTTATAGGATGATACCCAAAAGTACATAATGTGTAGGTATTTCTACTACCCATTTAGCTAAAGTATGTATCGGATGCATTACAGTTGACGTGCTCATACCTTGTTACCTCTTTAGGCTTATCATCATTACATTATTATTGTTATTACTCGACGAAAGAGACGGAGAGAGAAAAGAGCTCACCTACCTCAAACATTATTTTATGCATACAATAACCCATAATAGTTATAAATAATATTATTTTCATAAATGCAAAAAAGTCTATTTACGACCTACACATTATTATTCTCTTTATTTATTTCTTGCTCTTTCACAGAACTGGGGAGTATATAAGTGCTCTTAAATAGAGAGGCTGATCAGCTCAGAAACAAGAAAGTTGCACGTAACGTAGCTAGTTATTAACGAGAGGAGAGAGTATTTATATGGAAAACTAGATAACTACTTAGATAGAGTCAAGTTGGAAAAGGAATGGGTATGTTTTTGGGTTATTATTAGTATAAAATATATGAATTTTTACACAACTCGCGGAGACAGGAATGTTCGTATGATTATCACACATACACAACTTTTTGCCGCAAAAAAAAGTGATAATGTGTTATTGCTATAAGAGAATATACATTTGGTTGATGATGAAAAGAGAAAAGAGTAATATCTCATAAAATCATAAAATATAATAAGTAATAATAATAACAAGGAGAAACAGGCGAAACATTTCATTCATTTTATCTGTCTCCTTCTGCATTTTACCTAATCTATGCTTGTACATCATCATGATCATTTTAAATGGGGTTCAACGAGATTTTCTCAGCAAATTAGATTTTGCAATTTTTTCTATCATGACCATTAATCGCCTTCCCCTTCGATTTTTGGACTTGAAAATAACCTATAAGAATCACGACGTTATTTAAAAAGACCAACGAAGAGACTGGCAAAAATGGTTGGAGCGTGAACAAAAATGCACAGCTCGATGGCACTTTTTACTACCTCATATCACGACAATGTTATAATATGATTACCGCATACATACAACAATGGTGCAATATTATAACTTACGTACGTAGCATAAAGTCAACAGATTTCAGAACTAACGGCACAATAAACTTTTTAGTAAGTATCAAAAATTGTTTATGTTTCATTTCATGGACATTCTTTAACAAGAAATTGTACATACATACATACCTAGGTAGATAGCACAGGCTTGGGTTAGGCACATATTCCTGTCAACTTGACTCATACTAACGTTGACGATGGGCCATTCTCTTTTGGGTGTATTCCGCTAAAACATTGTTGTTGTTCTCAATATTATACAAAATATTGTCTGTAAACCAGTACGACTGTAATATTACATTACAAAACAGACCTTGGCTTTTCCACGGTATTTGATATAATATTTAATAATGATGTGGCAAACTATTTTTCTTCTTCTTCTTAGCAAGATAGTGAGAAAGAGAGAACAACAACGAGCAGTAGAAGTTGATGACTTTTTATTATTGCATTATATTCTGAGCCGTGTTCTCTTCTGAGTAAAAAAGTTAGCACTTGTTTATTACATTAAAATGAGCCGCCTTTTTGGCAGAGAGTAAAATGCTTTCGACTTTTATTGCAGAGAGAAAGGAAGTTAAAAGCATGGATGACATTCATTCCTTTGACTTTACTGACTCTCATACACACATATAATATATTTTTGTTCGTAGCATTTTGAGACTTTATATATTTTATATGTGTTTGTCCAATAGAGTTTGGTGAGTACCTGTACCTGTTTTTTGTAAGTTTCGGTTTCCCACAAACATACATGGAGCCTTCTCTTTGAAAAAATGGTCAATGGATATATACATACATCATGGTGACAATGACAGAGCTCGTATATCGTGAGATGTTTCAATGCTGTAGAATATCACATCTCATAATAAACATAATTAGGATTGTTTTCCTCTCTCATCTCCTCTTGTGATACTTGATTTCATTCAATTCAGTTCACGGCCATGTTATGCGCACGATGATTTGCACTCACATCAGTGCGCAGTGTTTAACAGGCTGCTTATGGTCTTAACTTATGTAGTTATGATCATCATCATCAAGCATGGCAGATAGAAATGTGTTGAGGGGTGTTGTTGCTCTTGTTGTTGATGATGATGAGACAATAGAACAAGACAGTGGTGGAATCCTGCTACTTCCTTTTTTGATGTTTTTACTTAACATGATTACGATGAAGCTCATATACCTAAAAGCTTCACGTTGTCATAATGCTACTTGGTTTGCTGGTCTTTTTCTCTCAAAATGTTAGAGTGTCAGTGTATCGTTAAATAAACCGTGCATCCATTTCTTTTTAAAAATATTATATGGAAGGTTGTAATAATGACGACGGCGGTAATGATGATATGATCATTGTGGTTTTTGTGTCGAGTCGTGGAATAAAGATTTTTATATTCGTTGGCATGTACCTCATGTGATGATGCGCGTTTTCTTGTACAAAATAATAAACTTGACCAAAGATTTTTTGGGTATGAATCTTCACACCTGGTTTACTTGGTAGTGATGTTCCTATCGCTGTTTTGCAGACAACCTTTCGCTGTCAAAAGTATAAAGTAGGTAGTTGTCTCTGTCCAACATATCTCCTCTGTTATTCGTCGTACTGCGGTCTTTGCCTCTTTCGTGCTTGTTGAAAATACGGAGACGAACAGAGCAGCGAGGACGTGAACGCACACATATTATAGTTGCTGATGATGATGCGTTTTTTTGATGCAACAGCAGCAGTAAAATGTTTTATACAAGGTTTTCAACGCATTTATTGCTTTTTCTCAATGCTTTCTTGGCAAAATGGAACCTACAAATTTGGTTGGTTATATTTTAAAATAAAATGAAAGTGATAAAATGGAAGTATTAAGGTTGGAAAAAGTAGTTTCAAAATATTATTACAAGTATACTACTTGAAGAGAGTTTTAAAAAATCTACTCCTGCCTGCCTGAATGTTTTTTTGCAAGTAGAACAGACATTTTTAAGCTGACAGAATGGCTGGGCAATCGGATGAAAAAAGAGCACTTTACTCTTTCATTTTATGAAACAGTTTTCTAATCGGATGTAATGAGGGAGAAAAAAGCTTTTCTCCCTTCTTCTTCTTTTACGTTGGTAATTTTTGTCAAGACTTAGGCGAGAGCAACGTTTTTTTTGCAGTGAGCAAACAACTATAAGTAGAATAAGAGGAGAAGGAGGAATATTATTATCATCATCATTCTTGTTTTAAGACTCGTATTTCTTTCTCTGCAGACAACTTGTTTACGTGTGATAATCAAAAGGAAATGTATTTATGCTCACTTTGGTTTTGAGTTATGCTTTCAACCACTGCGTTTTTTATTTTTTCATTATTACCATGATGTAGCATTACATAAGATACAAGAAAAAAATGTTGTAGGTTTCAACCGGGCTTTTATATTTAAAATATATTACGTATTATGACTTTTCTTTTTTGCTATAAACCTTTTGTAGATATAAGCTGCAACCATGTGGTTATGTATATCTTATTTATGTAGGTAGGTAGAGAGTGAAGAATGCAATAACATATCGTTGGGTGCTTGTTAATAATGTTTAATTATTAAACACTGATGGTGATGCCAATTATTTCAAGTTTTTGCTCCTGACTTGTTTGTTCCTTTCCTCCTTTATCCCGTCTTCTGGGCTGAACTCACCACTCTGTCTTATTTTCCTTCTTTTTTATCTTTCTTTCTCGTGTATTTAATCACAATGCAAATGTAATGCAGCAACAATATTATGTAGAAAAAGAACAACAAACGATGTAACAAAAACGATAGGCTGTAGACTATCCTGATGTGATGAGCAAGCTGTTTAACTGCTTGCCTGCTCGTAATAATAATAATAACAGAATCAAGAATGAAAGATGTCCAGTTAAGCCACTTATTAAGTAAGTAGGTATTAAATATATTATTATATAGGTATTATATCAAGCAATAAGCCGTCCTCGTCATCGGCATCATTTTCCCTACATTATAGTGTCGACCAAGAAGACATTGTCGTGAGAGATGTGTTGTGGCAAAAAGGAAAGGTTAGGTTGGCTAACGACTCCAACTGTTGCGTTGCAGAAGTTGGTTGTTGCAGCAGCACTACTAAATGTGTGTATTTATTATACATTCTCGCTGTTCATGACTATGATGATGTGATGATGATCAGTCTGGGATCGACAAAATAGATGAACAAGCTGGTATGTTTTATTGTGCATTGTACACACACTTTTGTTAATACGCAATGCAACACGACTTGCAAGTACACAAAAGACACATATCTTTTCTGACTTTATGTACTGGTGTAGCGAAAACGTGTACTTAAAGTAGCGGCTGTAAGCGCCACCAGCAACAGGAGCAGCACATTTAATATCTTGCGATAGTAGTTTCTCCTTGCCGACTAGGCACGACATTTTGAAGTACAGGAGAGATAGAGGGTGAGGTGAAGAAGGTGATGCAAATTGCAATCTACAAAATTCCAGTCTTTTTTGAAAAGTCAAGAAGACTACTTTTTTCTTGACTCGAAGCGAAATGTGCAGTAGCCAAAGCTTGTTTGATGGGATGATGAGCATCATCATGATCATCGTCGCCCTCATCGCCATCAGAAGCAAAAAGGAAGAGCAAAACTACTGTGGCAGTAAGCAAGCGAGAAAACCTTTTTATGCCCTTTTAGCAGTCATCCATCCATCTAAAAATTGTAGCATGGACCATCCCACTCTATCCGTACCCAATTTACATGCTTATATAAGAGATACTTACGTTTTATAGGGTATAGACCATGGTCCATAGATATACTCTGGGTTGTGTAGAGTTACTTGTATTCTGGTGGACCAAACTGAACTACTACTGCACTCCCGTCCCACAATATTAAGTTGATCATGTGAGTGAATGAAAAAGTTTTCCTTTGCTTTTTTTCTTTATTCCACGTTGTACAAAGGCAAGGAGCACGATAGAGCCTTCTGTTGCTGTTACACCAGCAGCAGCACTTCTGTCTAGTCACCTGGTTATTACGCTGAGAAGTTTCCGGTTAAAAGCCAAAACTCACAATAATAACAAGATGAATGCACGTAAAGAGAACATCAGCAGCACTGATAGTGTTGGAATGTAGTAATTCTACTTGTTACTTTATTTATTTATTGTGCCTTTCCTTATCCATATATACCTATGCGCAAGCTTTATTAGGAGCTAAATACACACACCATGACATGATATGATATAATGGGGTGTATATAATGTATATGTTTTCTTCTCTGTTCGCAGCACACCATACTAATTTTTCAACAAATAAAATGATTTTCGCATAGAAAAAGATAAATTTTAGTAATTTTTCATTCACACAGTTTTTCCACAATTCTTGTCTTTTTTAATGAGCTCTGGTTTGCTGGTGGTTTTAAGTTATGTTTGGTGGTGGTTTGTCCTCTCTGAATCAGAGACTCTGATGCTGTCAGTATTAGTATATACATACATTTACACATATCACACAATCAACGTTTAAGCTGAGACTCATCACTCACTTATAATGAGACATGTATTGTACATACGGATATCATCTATTCACCACGAATATATATACACTATTAAATTATTCAAATTCATCTGCGCGTAGGCAAAATAGGTGTACACTATACATACTCACACTAAATATAACTAAATACACTAGGCGGATAATGCCGCAGGTGAAAATTATCAGTTCTGGTGAACTAGACTGAAGGAGTAAATTTGGAAACAATTAATTACGTCTCTCCTTGTCTCGCTAATTTTTTATTCCATAAAAGTATGTAAATACACAAATGATTGATGTTTCAACAAGTAGAGAACTTTTTTATTGCTTTGCGATAGCAAAGGAATGTGGCATACACAACAACTGCTTTCTTTCCTAGAAAATATGGTTAAGGTGCTATTTTCACGAGATGAACAATCAAGTTGAATTTGCAGCAGCTTGTGCACAAACAGAAAATGTCTTTCTTAGTTCCTGCTGCCGCAGATCTCAAGTTACTACCACTTACTTGAAATTGAACATTGCTTTTACGTATTGTTGTTAGACGCATGTAGCTACAAGATGTATACAATAATGTAGTCACTTGAGTAGCAGTGGGTCTCACACTTTTGGACTTTTGGAAAATAATGAATAGTGCTCCACTCATGTGTTCGGAAACACAAGACACGTTGTTTGTTCCAACTGTTATTCTATAGCAGGCTGATCATGATGATGAAGACTTTTGGTGAAGAATACCAAATAAGTCAACATAGTACACACAGTTCAACACGTAATGTTCACACATGTGTCCTCTTGTACCCTCTTATAGGTATATCCTTTGTCCGATGAAGGATTGGACTCAACTCTCTAGCAAAGATGATGATGATGAAATGTGGCAAGCTGTAAAACATTTGTTTGTCTTCTCTTCTACAATAATTCTTGTAGGAATTGCGGCTTGTGAAATGATATGGTTTGGAGTGGTGATATTGATACTTTCATATGTAAGTATAATAGAAACTCACCCGACATATGAACAACAACAGCAACAAGGAGAAAAGAGAATAACGCAATGAAGGGTTGTAGCGAAAAAAATACGTGCTCCGTAAAACACGTCCGGTCTGGTCAAAGCTACACCTGAGACTGCTGTAATAGTCGTAGCATGCCTTTGTTGAAAAAGCCAAGGCAAAAGTAGCATGTAACTTGTAGTCTCTCTTTTGGCTGACAGTCTATCTGGTTATTCAACCCCTTCCTTAGAGGAAGAAAAGCAGCCAGCAAAAAGCAACGACGACGAGCATTGCAAGCAAAGCAAGTAAGCAACATCAACAAAGAGTGGTAGTATGTATGTGCATGCACAATCGTTAAAGTTTGCAAGGAATGAGAGGCAGTAAGTAGAAAGAGAAGACGCCAGCTGTAGAAGAGCCGTGTAGCAACTTTGAAGGCACATTGTAATGCATGCATTTTCTGTCAAGAGATATATAACTGGGGAGAGCAGAGAAGACATGACGATGAGGCTCTGTTGTTCACTTGTGAGTGAATGAGCAAGCCTGGCAATGACTCTTCTTCTTCAGAGTCGGGGAGAGAAGAGCGAAGCGATGATGATACTACTATGCAATGCATTTGTGAGTGAGTGAACAAGGAAAACGAAGGAGTAAACGGAATAATAAAAAACAACGAATTCTACAGAGTAGTGTATGGAGACCAATAACGCTAAAAGCTACGGATACGTGTATAGTGTAAACCATTCTCGCACGCACATTCACTCTTCTTCACTTACTTTGGACTTGCAAGTCAGTGTCAGTGTCGTTTTATGTGTGCGATGTTGCACGGCGAGCAAGTTTCATTTCGTTGTTTGGTGCTGGTGCTGTGTAACAGCAACATCATCACCAACAACCACCAAATGCACGGGATCTCTACAAAACGGTTTTTATCACTCTTCTGCGTTGCTGTCTTTTTCATTCTCAAACGAAAATGTATGCGATTTTTATATAAATACATATAGAACAAGAGAGAGAATGGGAAGGAATGACCTGCTACTTGCATGCCTTAAAATTGAGTATGTGCACCAAACACTTGTCTTCAGATTGATGAAATGAGATTGCTATCCGTTTCGGTATCGGTAATAAAACTGCTGGTGCTATAATGGCTCCCAAAGAAAATATAAAGCGTTTCTCAACTATAAGGATGTAGGTAAGTACAACAATGACAAGTCGGAAGTGTTAGTTTCAAACTAAATATTTTTAAAGGAAAGTCCCAATGAGAAAGTTAATGTTGGTTGGTACATTTTATACTTCTACGTAGTTAGCCCTGCAATATTTATTCGTTGAGCACTGTAACAATTAATTGTTGAAATGATCTTACAATATACCTATATGAGTTTACTAAAGCTTTTATGTAAGAACGGGTTTGGGAAATCCAGTGCATAGGAAAGGAGTATTTGACGGTAGCCTGTCCGCACGGTCATGCTTTTTGAAATGCGTACTAATGTTAATGAGCAGGATACCCGTCTTCATTGTTGTTCTAAGACGATTTAATTTTTAGAATTACATGGTATAAATCCCCAGTCTTGTGGGACGCTCTTGTTGGTGCATTGTTGGTTTTTGTCGTTATTGTTAACTGCAGTGCATGAAGGATATGCGCATATATAACAACAATGTAATGTGTTATTTTTCCTTTCTTTATAAATATTATGTCGGACCCACTTGCATGCATAAAAAGTGAAGTTTGTCTTTATAAAGTTAAAAATATGGGAAACCATGAAAGGCTTGCACTTACTCCAGCCTTTCTAAACAAAATTGCTTCCTTTATAGAGAGAAGTGGTATTTTGGTGTTTCATTCTTCACCAATTTCTTGGCTCCCGCTCGGTTATTTAGCCATGCAAACTGCCTTTTTTATGGATGTACTTATTTACACAATGTATTCTACATCTTCTGTAGGTATGTCCAATTTACATCAATGCTTTATATATTTATCTTCGCTGCCTGTGATGGTTAAGCGAGGAGATGATTTTTTTCTTGCTTGCAGCAGCTTTTTTATTGTGTGAAGCAAAGAAGAGACCCCTCTGGTCGTCGCAACACATACATATAAGCTATATATTATGCAAAGGCAAGAAGTAAAAGAATGACTGACACAGAAAAACGCAAGAGTTAATGGCATAGTGCTATGCTGCAGCGTCGGCGACCGGAGGAACATTAAAAATGGACTTGTCATATATCTAACTCACACGAGAAAGGCCACAGAAACGTAGTTAGCTATACGGACGGTCATAACATCATCACATTTAAAATACTTCTTTTCCTTATTCTCTCTCAAGCATACTTTTTACTGCGCCACACGACGGGATGAAAGAAGACGTTTCGGTAAGATGTATACAGTATTCTGACTGTATACGAAAACTCATCTTTTACGCCCAACATATCACGATTTTTTTCTGCTTCTTACTAATAATTTTCACAGGGAGGGGGTTTTTCACTTGCTCTCAACTTGCTAATATTATAAAGACGACGACGACGGCTTTCATTTGGAAGAATATAAAAAGTAACCTTTATCTGCTGGTCAAAAAGTGAATAAGGTATTATTATTTGCAATGTGCATGTCTGCATACAGATTTCCATTTTTACAGATGCATAATAATAAGGTAGTAAGTAACCATGTTTTTGTGTACCTTACTGATGCATTTTATTACTATGCGTCCTCTCTTTCTCCACTTCTTGCTCGCCTGTTGCATCCTTTTAAAGATTGCATCATAATATTGCTTCTTCAACAATCATTATTATTACTCTACTTCATCACTCCACTTCACTAATACTACAACCATGACTGGTGTCTTGCCCATTTGTAGGGTGGTGGTGGTGTGATTATTCACTAGTGTACCTAAGTATGGGTCATCATCATATTATGCTGATGATTATAATGAGGATAATATGCAAACGAATTACTACTTTCCTTTGGAGATTACATGTATAGTACTGTGAGATGAGATGATGGACAAGGAAAAGAGGATTTTACACAACACGACAGCATCAAAAGTATAAAAGTCATCTTACAACTTGCGTGTTGTCTTGTTTATTTTGTATTCTGACAACATTTGTACTACGACTTTTGTGAAAGCGATGTTTCAGAACTTCATTTCATTTTTATTATTTTGTTTTTATTCCGATCAGATTCCAGCTGTAGAAAGAACTCTTCATTTCTCAATTTTGTTTGGTTTGTGCCATTTGTGGCCGCAGTCAGTATTGATGATAAAGTGATGATCCAAGTGCATTTCATTTTACTTGTTTAGTAGTAGCAGTGTACTGTTGGTGAATTCTTTTACGTTCATAATATTAGTATGCAAGAATAGTTGTGGTTATTTTTTATAAAATCACAAAGAAGTTGAAAAGAAAGAGGAAGAAGCAAAAGCCCCAAAGGTGAACATCATACCATCGACATCATCGGCTGATGATGGTAGCAAAGTTGAAAAAAGTGAAGATTCTTGCTAGGCTAGGCCAGACTTTAGCTGTCAGCTCTTCTCATATGAACGTTGATGTTGATATGCCTATGTATCCTAATCACGTTGTTTTTTCTTTGCAAAAACAGGTGTCCACTTTGTTCTTCTGTGAAGACGACAAATATGTATGAGCTTCTTTGAAAAGAAAAGAATGCACTTCCTTTTAATATTTATTGTAATGAAAAATTATTCATCAAACGAAAAATTCCTTTAAAGTATGACGCTGTGTCCTTTGCTTCTCAATGTGGTGTGCTGGTTGCTGCTTTATATATTTTCAGCAAAAATGAAGTCTTGCTCATTGACCAAAGAGAGAAGAAGAGATAAAGTTAATATGAATTCTAATATGAATCCGATCACATCACGATTGAGCAAACTAGTTTCAGAACTGAAGAACTTGAAGAGGAAAAACAATGTCATGTCATAAGTTAGCAGAGGTGGTGGTACAGACAAATAAGAGTAGATAAAGAAGAAGCGACTTAATAAGAGTGCGGGGAAGCAGGTCTTGCCTCGATGCAAAATTCTATATAAGCCTTTGGTTGGTTTTAGTTTTACCTAGATTGTATGTGAGTTGACTTTGAAATTGCATATTCTTGTGCTTGAAATTAGCCCCTCATCGCCCTCATGCTAACAAGCTTTGAAAGGCATACTGAGCTTGTTATGGGATGTGAGGATAAATGTGATGTGATGAACGGTGTGATGGTGAGCATAGGTCGAAAATGGTCTACATTTATAAACTAAATAGGTACATTTCGGTATATATATCTCCATTATTGCGCAGCGATGTACCTGGTAGGGTATATCCACCTGCATCCATCTTTATATAAATTGATAGTTTGGGACCGGTTGGCTGTTTCTCATTTCTGCAGCGTGAGTTTAATGTATGCTATTTTGCACCATAATAATAAATAACTCTGTGGTGGAGTGCTATGGATGGACGTTTTTCCTCATTTTTGATCACTCCCATTCTTGATGCAGCAATAATGGACTAGCGCAGGATTGCTTACGACGTTTATAAGAAGAAAGATAACATTTTTTGCAAGTTGCAAACTTGTCAAATTTGCTGTGAAGTTGAAAATAAGAAACGCATGCTGTTATGGTGCACTGCAAGTATAAGGAAAACAATGCAGTGTACGCGTATAAAAATTATGAACAAGAAAAAAAGTAAAAATATGAAATTAGTGATCGTTTCATTTTGAATGTCTGTACGCGTTTTATTGTTTGAAAGATTTACTTTGTTAATTTTATCTCTTACTTTCTTCTCTCCAAACAGAAGTGCGTAATATCAAGTTCATTTGAATGCTACCTTATTATTCGGTTCAGAAGGATAAAATTACAAATTTATTTATAAATTTTACCATGCATCCATTTTTACGTTATGTATATATACATAGTTTAATCCAGAAGGATCATGATCACAACACAAGTCTTTCGAAGATGCTTTACATCACATTTTTATTCGGACATGTTTTCTTATGTAGTACACTTTCGCACGGCAGAGCAGGATCAAAGGAAGAGTTGTTTGCAATACAAAGTACAACCTCAAGCATTTTATTATAAAATGCTGCTTATATGCATAGCTACCAGGGCTGCATTATGTTGTTGGAAAGCTTTTCTATGAACCTGATGAAAATAGTCTTCGCACAGAAAATTAAATTTTTGTGTAGGAAGTAGAAAGCTTACACGTAAGACATTTTTTGCTGTGGGGGTAAAAAAACGAGTACTTAAATTTCTCTAAAATTTCAACCGCCATGAGGCCAGAGAAAAATCGTTCTTTCTGTTGGAACTATTGTTTGGCTAGACTAATGTAGGTATGCAGAGCCATACTTTTCCACGTACATCGAATCGAAGCACTTGCTTTCATATTGTCTTGTCGTGTTTCCTCTGACGAATGAATCCAAGAATACCATAACAAAGCTATCGTATATACCTATTCAATTGACTTACAATGGAGAAAATGAAAAATAACATGAGTGGATACGCATCAACGAAAGAAAAAACCTTGCACAGGACTCTGTATTTGTAACGGTAGCATTAGTGATGCGTGCGGATTACAGAATACTTTCTTCAATTTAAAGTTTCTCCGCAGACTAAATAAAAGTTTTTTTTCCTGTTTTCCCTACAGGGATCAAAATTGGTATTTCTCCTTTCACACACCGTCGTGGTCGTATTCATTAACTTTACAATATTTCCCCGTTCTTTTTCCTCCGTAGACTTTATAATGTAATTCTATCAGAAAGGAAATGAATTCGTAAGTTTTTTAAAAGACTTTACTGAAGGATTAGCAATTTTAGCTATCCTTCTCTTGTGGATGTATCCTATCATCCACATCACCATCATATCTACACCTAAAGCCATAAAGACAACTGGAGGGGAGATGGTTTGGTACTAAAGAGTTAGTTTTGTAGAAAACTTTATTTCGTCTCACATTTTGGCCCGTCTCTTCTGTCTTGTTTGTTTCCTTTGCATCTAGTTAGTTAAGCGTGCACACGCGGAGGTGGATTGTGGGCGGAAGTAAAGGATACAAATTATTGACATCGATCACTGTTTCATAGCTCGTTATGTTTTGGAAGTAAATTGGCTCATTAAAATGAAATGATGAACTCCAAAAAGAAAATTATCCATGTTTCTTTCAACTTTTCCTCTGTCATTCATTCAATCATAGTACTCACAGAGTAGTAAACATATACTCGAAATATAAACATTCCTCATACTTGTTTGAAGACTTTTGCGAAGGCTGATGTTACCCTTTTTCAACACAAATGCTCGTCCTACGAACATCGGCGTAGGACGGGTAGGGTAATAATCAGTCAGTAGCAACAAACACGGTACCAGTCAGTAGCTGAGTAACTCCCTGGTTCATTATCTCAACAAGATATAAGGTGTACCCAAATTTGAGGGTTCACACTGTTCGTGCTGGCTGCAGTGCACTCTTTCCTTGTCTGTTTTGATCACGCATTTTTTCTATTAGTATTTTTTTCCGTGAGCTTTTCCGTAGGAACTTTTCATTTGAATTAGAATTAAAAATGTATCGAAATTTAACATGACATTATAAAATCCAGAATGTTGTCGCAGTTGTATTGTATTAGTGCATAACATACCTGTATGAAAATAGTAGCATGCTTGACATGTTTCTCTGCTGCCGGGACATGTCTCAAGAATGTCTAGGACAAGACAAATGTCAACAGCAAAAAACATGTTTTTACTCACAAGGCCTTTGAACAAGAGCTTTGCATAATATTTATTTGTAGCAAGAAAATGTGTTGGCACGCTAATGTTCCTCGCTCTACTCTTCCTCAGAATTATTACTCATTATTTCTATTCCTATTATCATTATTATAATGCATTTCATGATGCAGTCTTATTTTTGGCTGCATGATTTAAATTGTCTTGTCACAGTTGCAGCTAACTTGGATTCGATTAAATATCGTTTGCCATCGATGTTGCTTCAAAATGAAACGCATGCCTCACTACAAGTAGCGAAGAAGGACAATAATTTATGTACATATCTACGTGCAACAACAATAAAAGCACATTGATTCTTCCGAATCAAGAGGGAAAGGAAGAAGAAACACATAAAATTATGAGGAGCAATAGTGTTATGATGATGATCGTCATCAAAACGAATGGATTGCATGCGTGCATCATTTTTAACATGCATAGAATTTTGACGTACACCAGTTACACCAATAGCAGCGACAGTTGATCATCATCATCAGGATGGAACATGTGTCACAGAAGTCATGACATGTCGCCAATTTAACTTTACTGTGCTTTTTCAAAGTTATAACAGCTTCTTTAATATTCCATCAACCAACTAGGCATTTCTTTTCATGGCTGCGTTCATTCTTTCCTTTGGTATAGTTGGATGGAGGAAGTCGGTTCAGGAGAGTTTACCATCCCATCATGTGAATAGATTGGATGGCAATAGCAAGACACCTCTAACAAAACAAACTTTTATAATCCATGTAATAATATATTATTAATAATAATTTCATTCCAACGGTTTTTTTCCCTGCTTGAGTTAATATACAAATCCTGAGAATAAGCATATTATTAATAGAAACACAACTGTTCGATCGTCAAGGTTGGCTTGTAATGAATGTCGCCTGATCGAATAAGGTTTAAATATTATGTTTTTGATTATTACTATCCTATCTTTCGCCGGAATAGCTGGATGTTTCTCAAACGAGATGGGCTTCTCTTGTATAAAATGACTATATTGCATAATAGATATTATGTTATACGCTGCCTGCGAGTCTCGCAGACTCGCAGTTAAGTGTTAGTAATGGTACCAGTTTTGTTTTTTATCTCGATTCGTCATGTCATACTGATCAGTCAACTATATCGTACAACTGTTTAATCATTATTAATAATAATGTGATTTAAATGTACGTAAAGGGAATTATTCGTCAGAGAAATAGCTAGGCACGATACATTATTCAAAACACCGAATACCAACACCCGTTTGCTTATGTCACTGAAACGACCGCTTTGGTTATAAGCCTTACGGCATGTTCTGTTTTAACACAGACAACGATAATGACATTTTGTAAATGTGAATAACTGCTTTTTGCTAGCATGATGACGGTGGTAATTATACATACGACCTACCCATCTTCCAAACGGTTCCATCATGTGTATACATAGAGCAGAAGTAAGCACAGAATATTTTAGCGGAAGGAAATTTAAGTGCATTACGATACGATGATGTGCCCAGATTTTACGAATTTATGTCATTCGTTTCGTCAAAGGACAGAGGATAATATTCGTCATGATGGCATTAAAATTCCGTCCTTACATGTATTTATGCCATAGAACTACGATATGATAATCGTGGTTCTATGATTTATGCGGCAACAACAGGAGCGTACACTTCGATCATTCTCATAACTCATTCTATTAACTCGACATCATCAGCATCGTGGAATTTATAGAATTTCGAAGCAGCGTATGTGCTGTTTGATATCATCAAGACACCGCACATACTACAATTTACATAGAATCCGTGCATTAATACGCAGAGCACTCAGCTTTCACTTGAGTTGTTCGGAAGACCTTTAAGCGATTTGTAGATTACATGCTTCAAATTATTTAAGAGGGATGATGAAGATTGAGCTTGGTGTTCGAAAGACCCACTCTCTGAAATCTCATCACTGCTTGCAAATACGACGGCATATGGCGCGAGAGAGTGTATGTAAAGAAGTAGAATGAGGAATGAAGGATGGGTCGCAAGATGAAATTTGACGGGATAGTAGGTAAATAAGGTATGAACAAAATACAAGCGCACACAGTACTTATTACAAACTTACGCAAGTAATTTAGATAAGAGTGTAAGGTAAGGCGCTTCAAAAAATGTATTCTTTTCTATCTCTGATGATTGAATGTTGTTGTGAGTCTTCGCCTACTTATTTGTTGCACTTGAACTAAATAAATTGCTTATCGTTTGAAGTTGGTGGTAACGTAGTGGCGGTGGTTAGAGGGATGCAAAAATACGGCTATAAGGAATGACATGTGCATATCATTTTATTATTACAGCGCAGCTAACAACGTCGTCGTTGTGTGGTACTAAATAGTTTTGGTATTGGGAAGAAAATATGCCTGCACGCCGAATCAATTCGGTGTTGCTTCTTCTTCTTCTTTATAAGTCGCACATCTGTACTTGTAAACTTTGAATTCAAATTATTCATATGCCAGATTGAAGTGTGAGATAGCAACGGACGGGATGGGCAGGTAACAAGTAGGAAGAAGAACAGTCAAGTTGAATTTGAGTTTACAGCAACTCTATATAGTATTAGATACATAGTAAATGCGTGGAATAATATTTTCTATGCCAGTTACAATTTATTTTGAAATGTGTTGTTCGTTTGCCGATCAAGGCAGGCGTAGATTTGTAAATGAGATTGCGAGGGGCATGAATTCAGCTGTGTACGATAAAGAACAAAATGCACAATCCTTTCTTTCATTTGCTGACTCCGTCTTATTCTCAACTTATTTGTTTTTCAGCTACTTCAGATATTTTTGTCTATAAAGCATACTAAACAAAATATTAAAAAATATGCATGTTATGTACGTATTATGTATGTGCGAAGGTTATAAATGAAGTGGACTTGTAACTTTTCATCAAGATTAGGGGATTTTCATTAAAATTGCCAATTCTAAATGCAACATGACTAATGAAGGCTGACAAGTTTGTTCCAAAAACAAAGCCTGTGTGTGCACTAATAAATATACCACTAATGATACCATAAATATTCTATCCTATTAAATGTATATTACGCTCAATAAAATGATCCTAATCCATTTCATTTTTTCCCGACTGTGACTTTATGTTCCGTCTTAATCCGCGCTCTATGCTTGCATTTTTAATACGTGGCTGCCGCCACCATCCTTTGCCCTTACATTTTCGGTATTCTCCATTCGGTATATCGTTCTCCATTAAAATGTCGAAAAATTCCATCTGCTATGCACTCCGTGTCGTACCCCATCATCGTTCTCCCTTCTCGACGAGAGTTAAGAACATCAAGAAAGAAAGTATACATGGTAGTTTAGTTTATAATAAAGACAACAGGCGAAAGCGAGGCAAATGTCGGAGAGCAGCGGTAGCAAGCATTCATGCCACAGTCGTGTACCCTTTCTTCCGTGTAATCTCTTCTAACTTCTTTCCACGTACAACATCTGCATAATCTGCACACGAGACTTTTTAGAGGTCTTTTAGGCTTGGGTTAAGCAAATTAAGCTAACTATTATGTTCTCTAATAATATTTGTGATAAGAATAAGAACTCTGGCTCTATATATCCCCTACCAGTATACCAGTCCGTCACCAAAGGGACTTTCGCTATCACAATCAGTATTAAACGGAAAAAATTACACGTAAATACGAATTACTTTTTATATGAGAGACTGAGGCCGCCGTCGTCGGTTGAAAGTATGCATATTATATGTCCATACATGGTTATGGTTCAATTCAGCAACGTTCACAATGACACGAGCAACCGTGACTGGTATCATTTTATACTATATGCATGTTAAAACGGGTATCTGCTCACTCGCTCCGAAACATTGAAAATATCTTTTTAGTGGAGTAGGGTTCCGAAAAGAAAACGTGTGCAGTGGGTCCCTGAGGGAATTTTAACCGAGCATAAAGTACAACACAGTAACACTCCCGAATAAAGTAGAATGGCCCGTATCCAACAAATTTTCTTTCCTTTCTTCCCTCTCCAGTATCAAATAGGAAAGAAGAGGAGCGACATGACAAAAAACAGAAATAGGAATATTATCCCCCGTGTCACATATTATGTAGGACGGAGGTGTAAGGAGTTATATAAAATGCAATTGAAGTAAAAAAGAGGAGCGAACAAAACTGAATGATAATCAGGAGTGAATCTCTGTCGTGGTTTATCAGTGCTTATTTTCTCTACTCTATCTTTTCTCGTTTGTGAGCGTGCTGCACAAAGAACGTATTTCGTTGTTGTCGCCGTGTGTCGTTCTGAATATTACGACACTCGCTGCTTTTATTAAAAGGATGTACATCGCTCTATTAAATAGCAACTTGGGTGTGTTTGGTGCGTTCTCTGGTATGGTATGAATAAGATTGATAATGGCAGCAGCAGAGGAGGCAAGCTTTAATGTATGAAATAAGTTCACGTAATAAAACGTATGCACATCATCATGATATTGCTGTATGCATGTTATATACTGCTGCTGGAGATTGCATTCAAGTCATTCGAGAAGAATGAGTCCGTGAAACGTCCGCCCTCGTCATGGGAGTCACTGGGATAATTAGATTTTTTGCGAGTTGATAAAAGTGTACAATGTATGTACAATGTAATGTGTTGTATATATATCGTATATTGCCGAGAAAAGTACTCGCGAAAAAATATACCTATATTCTTGTATTGACTTTCTGGAAGAAGGAGACTACCTAATATGTTTTTCCTTTTCTGTCTCTTGTATATCCGCCCGCTTTGTACTGTAATTTCCTTTGGTATTTTTTGTCACACTTTTTTCATTCTTGATAACAGTCAGCGCAGCCCTGCAATGATGGGACATGGATAAATGTGCACCCGTTGTTAGTTTATCCTTGTCTCTTCTTCATCTTCCTCATCTTGTTCACTTTTGCCAATCCGAAGAAAAAGAAAAAACGATGTAGTCAAATTAGGGCGGATATAGTTACAAAAAGCTGACTGGATTCGCTTTTAGAAGGCTTTATTTGCAATTTTTACTCTGGGAACGTGTGTCAAAGGAGTATTTACGCAAATCCACTTTCTATCTCTTTTGTGCCCACATTCTCTCTCTCTCTCTCTCACTCTTTTCCTTCAAATACAATCCTTTTTAGTATTCCAGAACAGAACAAGCAGTGTTTATATACATACGTATATCCGTTTGGTGAGCCATGTGCGCATCCATCATTAATTTATTTTGACGGGATCGGCATACGCAAGGAGCAAAAGAAGTAGAAAAGGATGGTGCCTATGTGCTAAGCTCTCATCTTAACACCCATTATCCCTTGACTGTCAAAGTTACTCTAAAACAAGGAGTAGTAATAAAGAGAAAAGATAGAAAGCAGATATTACTATTCCTTTTCGCTGTACGGCTATGTTTGTGTAGGAACATACTCAAACACTACACGTCGCTCATTTTAAGAAGCCCATGATATGATCATCTTCATGCGCACACTTGCTTGGAAATTGTGATATATTGTGTTTGTGTTTTATACTCGCAGCTCTTATTACTCACGCACCCACAATCCATGAAGATATCTGCCAACTTACATTTCAACAAGCCCAATTTCTTTCTCACTCACTGGTCCTCTATTTTTTCATCATGGAGTAATAATAATGCTCTATCCTTATCGTTTTTAGTATTTCATGCCATGCTCTAATGCCTGATGTGTTATAAACAACCCAAGAATTATTATGCTCAACAGCAGAGGCAAAGCGGCATGGCTTTCCTTTGGTGCTCACTTTTTCCTTCTTCAAACAGCGATAATTCTTTCATCATTGATTTTTTGTCATCATAATATTCATTTTCATTTTTTTTCCATGGCTGTTGCTGATGATGAAAGAACAAGTAGAGATGTGATTATTAAACCGTAAAATATTATATGAGTCGGATTCTTTTCCAACTATTTTTTATTGCTTTGAGATGAGAAGAGAAAAAAATGTACTAAAAGTAAGGAGCACAGGAGAAAAAAGAGAAAAAGATGCCATGTGCCAAGAAAATGAGTAAGTGGAATATGGTACGCTATGATGACCAACCGCTAGGTTTGCTCCACACGAGCCACCACCGCAACCACGATATATATTAATATAAATAGTAACTCATACGCAGATTGTGTGCAATAATTTTTCTTCGTATCGGTTTTATGTACATTTCGCATACGATTTATATATCATGCTCTCTGCGGAAAATAAAAAATTGTCCCATCAACTATTTCTCCTCGTATGACTTATAAGAAACGAACCAGACTAGTGTGCCACGCAGTGCATAAAATTTTTTGTCGGTCCCTTTCCTCTTCTCATAATAATAATAATATATTGTAATATTTTTTCTTGTTAGTTTTTATGCGTGCGATGTGTGTATCTAGTTAGTGTACGTTATGGCAGTTGGAAAACTAGGGCTATTGCTACCACCATTCTAACGCGCATCGCAGCCGTTCAGCTCGGCTTGCCGTTCCTTTGCCGATCCATATTACTAACAACTGTCTCTCTCCATAAATGTGGCTTGGTGCTTTGCTGATTTAAGTATAAATATTTCTTATCCGTTTCCTTCTTTCTCCCTTTCTCTTTCCGTTGCTACACGCTCCATTCCATTTTCATTCTCCTGAACATCACAAAACGGTTGAAATGTTTATTATCCTCTTTGTCAATATTATGATGTCCATAGCCTAAAGCAAAATTTCGTGGATTGTGCTAAAAAATAATGTTTGTTGCAGATAGAGGGGAAACACTGCTAATGCTGCTACATATTTGTAGTGCTCTGAACAATCTGTAATAACATTTTTGTTTAGCCTGCCAACAGCTTTTTGTTTTCATGTCTCGTACCTATTCCATTGCAATCCTTTTGCAATCTAGAGTGCATCACAAGATAAATGGATTCCCAAATTGTGTTATCACAATCAATGAGTGTCAATGGCTTAATCGATTCACTTGTTTGTGTTATTACATAGGTAATCAGGTGATAGGTAGCCTTGTCGAATGAATTTGGCAGGTGAGACTGAAAAGCTTCCACGCGGGTTTCTTGTACCTTTCCTTACTTTCTTACATCGCAAAAGAAAATTGTTCTCTCTTCTATTGTGCAAAATAGAAAAATGATAATGTGTTAATGGTCGATGTCATTTGGTTGCAGATACAACACAGATGAGTCTACTACTCTGGGATGTTTCCTTTCGTGAAGCCTAAAACAAATCAACCTTATTCAAGTTTAAACTTGAATTGGTACATTTTGGGGAATTCTCGTTAACAAAAAGTCAGCATATACCTAATACGAACGTACATATTTAGTGGTCTGTGATGGCGGTGAACAATGAAGTTGTTTCAGTATAATAACATGTTTGCTTAATACCGTGTGCATGCTGTAAAACACTTTTTATGCAAACATGTTTGCATTCCTGGACCATCGTTACAGAGCAAGTCATTATTATCATTTGTACGTCTACGATCGTAATCGTAACTCCCTTTCTAGTTTGGCTCGTCTTTTCTTCGCAACATTACATAATCGTATGTATGCATATATATGCACAGCTTTCAATTTGAAAACTGATGGCGAATTTCAGACGAATAATAAAATAAGTAAATATCGACGAGTTAAATAAAAGACAGATGACAGTATAGAGATAGAGCTGGACATGTTAGTCAGACGATATAACTTGAAATGCATGTCGTGTGGGTTTTTGTAACCAAAAAACTAAACGACACACGGCACTTATTATTGTTTGCCTACAATCTTTTTCACAATTGTGTAAAGGAATTCTGCTGATGGTAAGTGAGTGAGAAACCGTTGACGCAATAGTGGCGATTTATTCAGTTCGTTTGGACATTTTTATATGCAAAATGTATCATCATTTTATACCAACTTGGTTTTGCTGAAAAAGTCCTTGTCGCCGGACCGGACACAGATGGATCACGCAACGCGAACAGTGATATTGAATGGAAAAAGAAACGTCATGTCATGTGAATTCATACGGTGCGAATAAACTATCTAGCCGAAACGGTTTCTGACATGTAATAGTGAAGAAAAAGCCGATGTTGGTTGGGGGAATCAAACATGAAGAAGTGTACCGAATAAAGTCTATAAACCTAGGTATACATCTAAAAAAAGTTGTATCCATACATTATGTATGAATGAACCTATATTGAATTGGATCTAGCGATGTTCTTGTTACTGCCATGTCCTCTTTGTGGTTTGGGCTGGTCTGCTTCTTTTATATTACTTGTAAAACGTGTACTTTATACGCATACGTTTCCTTTTATTTTACGGGTTAAGATGCACATTGTAAGGAACTTGTGAGAATCGTTTTATTTCTTGTCAGCTTTTTCTCCATTTTCATCTATTTGCTACCCTCTGCAATATGAAAGAAAGAAAGAGGGTTATTGCATTGCATAGTAATGGCAAATTGCCAACAAGCAAGAACAGCAGTTGTCAATCTGCATCATGTGCTGGGTGGACCAATTGAATTGGACACAATTCCATCGAATCAAAAGGAAGCCAAAGAAAAGGCATTTACTCAGGGCGTTTGTTGCATTGCATTCTCCGAGATATTATGCAATATGCAATTTAATATTATTAGAATGAATCCGTAGCAATGGGCATAAAAGATCTAGACTAAACTACTTGATCTAGGTAGTCGTCATAAGTGAAACATTCACATTCATAAGTGTACTCCATGTATTATTGTATAATTTCCAACTCGGATATGTACATAAGAGGAGTACATTTAGTGTTGGGAAGAAGGGCGGCAAACAAAAGGATCCAATTCGTTTTATTACTTACTTTTCCCATCACTTTCCTGTTCCCAGTGGTTTACACCTTTACCTATTTTCCATGCAATAAATGCAATGAAATTCAATTGATTTTAGTGTGCCTATTATAGTGATCCTTGCATTTATATATGCAGTTTACTTACGTATACATCAATGTATGTTGAATGTGAATAGTACAATAACATGCACCTTTTAACTTTTCATAGGAAAGTCATAATAGGAAACAAAACATTAGATTTTGTTGGCTTTCCTGCACGTTTCTAGGTTTTCTGACAAGAGCCCTTTATTTGTAGGGGATCTTACATAGGCATCCAAATATATTTTCGTCTTATTGTTTTATGTATTCCTTTCACTCTCTTGTATCTAATAAAAATTTCAATTTTTCTACTGATTCAACGCAACGGCTGCTGACGACGAGAAAGTTTTGATCTTCTTATCTATCTATCTTATATTAAACTATTCCCTATGTATCTGCATTTCAAATCTAACTTTTTGATACGATCTTGCGAGAGGAGAATGATATCAGACAGCAATAGCAAAGAAAAGTAACTTTTGTGGTGTGGTGTGTCGTTGTGTAAAGTTAGTAGAAACAACATCCGTGTGTTGCATTCTTTGTCGAAATTGGCTTGATGGCAGAGCCAAGAACTTTTGATGCTTGAAACTGATATCAACAAGTTTTTAGAGACTCTCAAACACTGTCTCTACCTCTCCCGCTCTTGTTTCAATATCACCAGTCCCATCATATCACTGCAATTCTAGATTGAAGTAAAAACTTTTCTTCAAAAGAGTGACCAACAGCCACATTGCAAACGTGAGAAAATTACATTACACAATTGCATTATTCTCAGATGCCAAATGACTCAATATTTCTGTATCCTCGCGTCTTGTTTGAACCTGAAGTATATACTCGTTCCCATCCCATATTACTGCATACATGCTTTTTGTTTAAAGTATCCCAAACCATTCCAAATACATGTCGCGTAATAATGCATACCTATGCACATAATGTAAATTAAGTGGACGAATACAGTAAGTATATCAAGTT
Organism: Coecobrya sp. COE2; assembly: GCA_027743765.1. Taxonomy (NCBI): domain Eukaryota; kingdom Metazoa; phylum Arthropoda; class Collembola; order Entomobryomorpha; family Entomobryidae; genus Coecobrya; species Coecobrya sp. COE2. Next base: position 9,311 of record JAHZMV010003782.1, on the reverse strand, counting down.
GAACAGTACAAGACAAGATCACAATATTCAATTTTACTAGTTTTCACTGTTCTTCAAGCAGTCATTGTGGTCATCATCAGTGTAATCCACAAAGATGTGCAAATGAACGCTCATTCTACTTTGTATTTAAATTATAAAACACACTACCAGTCATGGCAAATGAAAGTAGTGAACTTATTTGAGTAGGCAAAATGGCACATTCTCTAGGAAATGTTCTCTTCGATGTGACAAAGATGAAAAGAAGTGAAAGAAAAAGTACATACAAATTGTACATTTTTCCACTTGTCATGCCATAATTTCTTTCTTCATAATCCTCATATTATCATCTTATTTGATGGGTCGAGTCATTTTGGTTACAAAAGTTTTTGTGTAGAGAAGAAAAGGGAATTGAGCAAGTACACATCTCATACAATGCACAACTTTTGTACGGTAGTGTGTCCCTCCTTTTCTTTTACAAAAATGATATGTTATAATAATCGCATGATCATATTAGGATGCAGCAGCCGAGAAACGAAAATGATGTAAAAATGGTAAAGGAGCAGCCACAACCGCTAATACTACTGCAACAACCTCAGCATTTACTTCATCTCTTGTTTGCGTTTGTACAAGAAGACAAGACAACCAAGCAAAAAAACTTGTATTTGGGTGTATGCACGGATGAAGATGCATTTATGTAATAATAATAAAGAATAAATTTAATAAGGATTTATTTGGATGTGCTCAGTATGCCTGTCGCTGCTACTATGCTAAACACGACATATCCCTTTTTCTTGCATAATAAGAATAACTATATATTGTCCTTTCTCCCATGCTCCACCGTAATAATAATGTATTATAACTTTATCTAGTGTACGCAGCTACTCATTCAATTTATATGAAACCACATTTCTTTTTCATTCTAGCAGTTGCTGGCTTCTTCTCAGCTCCTGCTTCAATTCTAGTTGTTTGGTGTATGTAAATATTTAGAATTTTATTTCTTCATCATCTTTATACGTTTAATAAGCATGTCCACTTGACTCCTTTGTTGAGTTAAATAGCGTGGAATAGGCTTACAAGAATATTTGGCTACTGGAATGTTTACTTTTGCCTTTTTCCTCCCCGTGGCATACATGCCATATCATCATCATCGCATCATGCACACAGGCATGGCTCGTTTACAAAGAAAGAGAACAAGAGGCAGCCGGAGAGAAACCAGCAAACCGACTCGCTTGGCTGATTATATCCATTTGCTTGCCTTTTCTTCTTCTTCTGAATGACTTATTTTTCTTTGCCAGACCAGAACTTGCATAGCACACGGTTATTGCTTGTTTGCATTTTTGGATTCCATCCGACTCAAAATGTACACCACTACAAATGGTACACCATCGAATCCATGGGTGCTTGCGAGATATATATCACAAAACCAAATAAAAATGCAAAGAGACAAGGCAAAAAATGAAAAGGATTTGACAAGATGATCATGGATTTTCTAATATCAAACGAATGCGGAAAAATCTTGTAAAAAGACAGATTTTTCAAAGAGATTTCATGAAATGATAAGATGCGATATTCATAATTTGTGAATTTGTTCTGTCCTTTCTTTTCTGCACCCTACATGTGCACTTATATGATGATTTGATATCTGTCTTGTAAAATAAATCACCTGTATGCTTCCCCGCAAAGTAACTGGTGATTTTTCAATATAATATGTATTCAGAATAATAAATACAAATAATGCAAAATATTATGTTCAGAGAGGTACAAGTGTATGAAGTATACCTGCGATGTATAGATTATTTGGAGTTGTGAATAAAACTGTACATAAACTGGCCATTAATGTCATTAAGTTATCTTCATCAGATGATATAAATGCTGACTCAAGTTACCTTCTCTCTTTTTAACGACATCATTATTATTGAGTTGAAATGTAGTATAATATACTTATTACCATTTAAAGAAAAAAAATACTACTGCGCATATTCATAATACGGTTAAATTGTTAATGCTATTGAAATATTTTTGTATATAAGTTTACGCTTATGCCATAGAGAGAAAAGAAGCAATAATAATAAATCCAATAGTTAGTGTGGAAGGGTGATATCATCTCTGATCTCTCGTAACTCTTTTTTTATTTCATCGACCCTAACAGTATTTTACTTTATGTTTGCTAGTTATAGAATGTGTTGTAAACTTTCGGATTTATATAAATTTTACGTTTTCCATATCACTTTTACAAGCGTTGATTTATATTTATATTTTTTATCATCATGCTCGACTGGTAGATTTACTTTTTTGTTTTATTTTCATGCAGCAACAGAAGGGACCGACGACGTGACATCTTCATCCTTATCTTCTCATTCATTATGCAGCAACTCGTAACTAGCAAACGGTTATACCGTGTTGTGTGGAGATAGGAGAAAATACACTTTCGCTTGAGAGGAAAAGACAGAGGCAGCCGTTTATCCTCTACGTAAACTATTACATATTATGTAAAGGGTTTTTCTGCCATGAGCGCATTTTTCTAATGCTCATCTTTTATAGAGAGAATCAATATTGTGTATTATAATATGCGCTCCTGCTTTAAATCGAACACACATATATTTTAAAACAGCTAATCAAACTACTTTACAACACGCTGGCATCAACGCCATCACATCCTCATCAGAGAAGATCATCGAAAAAATGTGATGGTGGTGATGATGTAATGCTGCTGTTGTCGGGAATTTGTGCCGTTGTGTCGGAGATGTCCTGTTTACGATAAACATGTTGAAAATAAAGAATAAAGATTCTACAATTTGATAACCTGAGATAATAAGATGTAATGAATGCAGTGCATGCAATATTCAAAGTATTACTTTTACAAAAAATTCAACCTTTTTACATGAGGTAGAATAATAAGGAAATGAAATATAGTTAGAAATGTAAGGTAAACACCATAATAGAGAATTAAGAAATCATTATCTCCTGATAAAAACATCTTTTTTCTACATACGTATCTTAAATAATGAACATTTTTATGTTCGTTTCTTCCAGAGTCGGTGGAATGAATTGAAGATGGATACATGATCACCCCTTTAATTATTGTTGGAGTATAGTGAAAGCATATGAAATCTAATTCGTATCTTTAGAGCTGTTGCGTACAATAAAGTTTCATATTGTAATCTTGTAGTTAGCAACAGGGAGGAAATACATACATATTAAAATGTCGGAATGACTTTCTCTAGCTACTACAATGGAGCTTTAAAGGTTCTCTCATAGTCGTGTGTAACGCTTTCACTATGGTTAGGCGGGACATTAGATTCAGCAAAGATTGAGAGGAACCTAACAACACTTATAAGGAGCGTAGAAAATTGACGTTCTTTGCTTGAAATCCCATCTGTAACATACGTTCACTAGAATGCCTTGTTTGTGTCGTTTTCCGCACTGTATTCAAATAAAGTGTTCAAAGCTTGAAAAAACTAAGGAAAAACTGGAGGCGGATGAATGAGTGCAGTGTGTGTGTATGTAATGCATATCCAGAAATGGATTCAGCTCAACTTCCCTTCATAATGGCTGGATTTCATGGGATATTCGTTGTTGTATCCAAAACAAGATGAATAGAATATTGGTATATTATACATATTTATACACAACACTACACTTTTCGCATAACATTGTGAATTCAGATAAGGAGAATAAAATGGTGTCTGGTAGTGGTATCTAAACTAATAAATATACACCTTTACATATTTGTTACAAGAGTATTTTAATATAGTCGAAACTTTATACTTATATGCGAAAGGAAGTAAAACCTGAAATACTTTCGGAGATGTTCTCCACAAGAACAGAAATGTACCTGCATCAACAAGAGTTTTCCTGTTTCATGGATTTCAGCGCTTTGTGTTTATAGCTAGTTTATTTCATTCTTTATGAAAATCTGAAAGTTTTGCGAGAAAAGCTGAAGACGTAACTCGGGGAAAGTATTCAAGTTGGAAAATATTATAAATATAAATGGAGCACACCACGATTCAGTATTAGCCTGTATTACATGTCTATAAGGTGTTAGCGAATACTGTGAAACGGATATTCTGCTTCTGGTGTGCTAACTATCGTATTATTTCACTTTCATTTTCATCTCTAACTCATGCAAGATTATATATCATTAAAGCAAAAATTTGATAGTAACTGTAAATCCTGTTTCCTGAATCCAAACTGAAAACCCAATCTAGCTTCTCTTTTCACTTGAATTGAACGGCTGTAAGTTGATAAGGTCCATTTCTGCATAGGCAGGTACCTATATCAATTTTATATGTTCACCGAGTTACTGTAAAAAAGTATTTCCCTTCATTAAACATTTAAATTTCCTTGAAAAACCATTTCAATGTTTGTTCTTAAATATTTAATTTCATTATGAAGGAAATAGCAACTGAAAGCTTGCTACTAAAAATTGATTAATGATTTTATATACTACTACATATATAGGATTCTTTAAATATAGTTAGTGATACTTTGTTGTTTCCTCCGTACTAACACTTTACAAACCTACATTTTACACATGCAGACTTATGACATAATGGCTTTCATTCCTAAGTTGATTACTGATTACTTTACTACAACTGATAAAGTCGACCCATTGCTGCTAAGTAGATATTGATTATAGTTTCCCTGATTAAATGGAGTGCTATAATTTACAACTATGTATTATTAAGATTTGAATTATTTTCCAGCATTATACAAGATTTGGCACGAATAATGCTACTAGAAACCATTGCTAAAATCATAAATTTTTAATAACAGTTGCCTCTGCCTCTAAGATTTGACTTTCTCTGCCTTGAGATTATCCTTGTAAACTCATTATGGATTATTATTCCCATTATTTTCCAAGTTTCCTACCAATACATAAACTCAGCACATTACCGAGTCATTGCAGCAAAATTTCGTTAACATATTTTTGTTGTAATGCCGTCTTCTGAAAAAGTTGAAACACCAGTGAAATATCGTTCCTTCTAAAATAGTTTCCCAGGACTTGGCGTAATTACTCTCGCAGAGTTACACCAGAAAATAAATCCTTTCAACTGTGCAGTGCTCGCACATCAACCCTACCGATCCACTAATAACAATTATTTCTATCTGCTCGCAAAGTATTTTTAACAGAAGGATTTATACTTGTTTTAAAAGAATACCAGTAAGTATCCTATAGGTATATCTGAAAGTTTTGTTTTGGTGCAGTTGCATAACAAGGCAAGCCCATTTATACCATATTATTATTATTAGTACAAGATAAGTGGGGTCATTGTTGAAGGTTTCCAGAATCAATAAAAAATAACTACGGAAAATACATTCAACGTTTCCATTTTCCATGCCGCCATTTACGGTAGGTAAGTTGAACGTAAAAAAGTTGGTGATGTGATCTGGTGTGAGGCACTGCTGAGGAGGAACTCAGTCAGTTTTCCAGGATGTAATAAACTGCCGTGAGTTTACATAGTAGTCTCTACGATCTTTCTTCCTCGGCAGAAGAAATGAAAATAATAAAGTTTACCTGGCCAGTCTTGGAGCTAGGCTAGACATTACGAGATGAGGCTGTTTTCCTAAATTACTAGGATAAATAATCCCGTCAAAAATATCCTTAAAACAAAGTAAAGAGGATACACGGGGAGGAGAAAATGAAAAATGTGCCTACCGTCGTCCGAGACCCAGAAAGCAGACAGGTAGGTGGCTGGTAAATAAGTTTAACATGATATTGTACAATGTACCTGTAGAGCAAACACCGTGGAATACCAAATAAACTATATATAATGTATAGCCTATAACGCACATTGTTTATATAGTATTAGGGTTTATTATGGATTGTCCGGCTTGTAAGCAGGCAGCAGGAATGAACTGACTTGCGTTAGGTTACAGTTATACGTTACGTGTGCATTATTATCCGGCTTTTCTGTTCTTGGCCTAGTCACTTTTTTGTTATTTATTTCTTTGAACCAGCCAGGCAAACAATATATTTCTTGCTTGCCTACATATTTACCTACAATGTGCGTACTTTCTATTACATATCAAGTTAGTTATTAGGTTGTTGGGTTGCTGCTCTCTGCTATGCAGCTACTTCTTCATTCGGGTTCACTCTTTGCCTGAGAAATTCCTTAAAACCACGGCGGTCGGTCAGAGAGTAATGAGGATGTTTTGCTAGGGAGGGGAAGTAAATCATAAAGGTTTTCTGCTTTAATGTGTATATTTAGCGTTTTCTCTTACGCTGTGAAAAATGTAATAAGTACCTATGTACATTACAGAATGCCAGGAGTACTGCCACACCACCGCCACCAACAATAAAGTGAATGAAAATTCTGCTGGAAGTAAGTAAAAGGGCGATTTTTGGAATCTACCCAAAAAGGGGCGAACTATAGGGATGAGGTCAATTGAGCGAAAAACTGAATTATAGACATTGTATTTCATAATAACATTTTTTGGGTGCGAACACGCATACCTGTTTAATACCTATTTATGTGTAATTCCCAGAGAAGAATATCTGTGGAAAAGCCTATGTTATGAGTATGTATATTATAAATTTTCCTTTGGCTGATTTCACGTTCCTTTCATCATTTAATTGTCAGCTAGGGTAAGCCACAATGAAAATGATGATATTTTACGGATTTAAATTGTAGCCCTGTGCAGTATTTTGTTTTGTACTTATACATTATACTCCTGGATGGTGAGTAATAATAACAGTAATATTGCACAGATAGAAATATTTAAGTAAATCAAAAGGCTTAAATGCGATTCTCTTCCTGAACAATTTATGGGAAAACAAGGTGATATATGGTGGAAGGATTAAGTGGCATGAGGAATGAAGAAGGAGAAAGGGAAAGGAAAAAGTAATTCTTTTGTTTGCGCCCTGGCATTTTACGTAATATGATTGTGTGATGGCGCAGTAAAGCATGAACTGCTGAGCTTTTTCACCTGACTCATGATGATTATGATGAAATATAATTTAATATAGGCCATGTGTAATGTAATGCCACACCACATGACTTAATGTGAAGGTATGCTCTAGTTTCATGAAAACAGCTTATCTTACATTGTATAAAAGGGAAAGGTTTTCTACAGTTTCTCGTATAAAATAAAATATGTCATGTGTCTGTTCATAAAAGTAACTTTTTCTGGGGTAAAAATGTTTCCGGAGATGTATAAAATCCCTTGACAGTCATATACTTATAGAGAACTGGATATTTATAAGAACATTTACTTTTTATCAAAAAGCGTGGAGATAAAGTTCTATTCTTTCTAGATGGTTGAACTGAATTTTGGGTGACAAAGGTGATGCAGTTGGTGGAAGCTTTTTTGAGGAGTTGCATGTCTTTTTACGTGTGAAAAGACTTTCTTGACAATTCATGCGTGTCGTTGACCGTGGAGTCAGAGTAACGAAGAGGTGTACCATATTGAATTTTGTATGGTATGGTATGAATGTTGCAGTGTTCTTATGCATTCTCCTTTTTCTTTATATTAATGCTGTAATGGTAAATGTATAATGTAATATGTGCAGGTTGCATGTGTGAGAAGTGAGAGTCTGTGTGAGCCACAAAGAAGTTTTCAGTTGACTGAAGTTTATGCCCAAAGTAGAGTCCACTGTCAACTTTTTAATGTTTTCAAGCCTGGTATTATAATTATAATCCGGAGAGTTTGTGAATTTTGGTGTTTATCCCCACTTTTATATTTGCTGCAAGTAATCCAAACAGTTCCTACATACATGATTAGCCTTCTCGTGTATGAACAATTTTTACAATTTTGTCAAATTGTAGTATGGACTTGGATCAGATTTCATACTTTGTATGTGACAACTTTGTTTGTAGAAAAGAAAAGTATTCTCATTCAGAATTATGATAAAAAGGAAAAGGATGAAAATTGTAAATGTCAGCTTCATGCGTAATTATTAGAAATATGGATTAGAAATGTAAAGGTTGTTAGTGGAGGAGGAAATAATCAGGGATAAACTAGCTAGATCGTATAGAAATATTAAATGAGCAATAACAACATCATCAATCTTGGAAAGTTATGTTTCACAGAAAACTTCTTAACAAAGGTTTCATTGTAAATAGGGCTTGTTTGGCATAATATTTGGCGTACAATTGTACTCTCAGGGTTGACTCTGAAAATATGAACAAACTAAAAATGTTTTATTGAGTGCAGACATACAGAAAGTTCATAATCAAGCTCTTTAATTATTTGTTTGTTTTCAGGTAAGCCCAATCCGGGTAGCAGCTTTTGTTTTCTGTTTCCGGGTAAGTAACATTTCTATATGATTTGACATCTTGTTAATTGCATATTCCTCCCAGACAATCTACGTTAAAATGTGTATTTATATACATAGAAGGTACATGTGTACAAACATTTCTCTAGCATGTAAGCATACGCGTTTCTCATAGGTTTGGGAACACGACTGAAAACCACAGGAACTGCACATTCATGTATGTCTGTAATTAGTGACTAGCCTAATTTTGGGTTATATATTTTACCAGTGGCTGTGCTGTTTTTTTCCTCGGAGACTTGTCACTCATACATTCTGACAAATTATACTAAATTATAAGCTTTCAATGGGCTTCACTTCTCCAACTTCTGACATTCTCATGGCCTATTTTGTTGAAAAGTTTCTGGCTGGGCTGGACCCTTTTGTTGTACAACTGGTAGACAGTACGTACAGCAACGCCAATTTTTTGAACAAATGACATATTATACTCACCACTGCTTACTTTTCTGGAAAAGCCTTTCAAAATCTTTTCAAATAGCAACTTATTTGTACTTCTGCAATTGCCTGGTATATCGCTGATTGTGGTAAAAAAATACTTTCATATTAACAAACATATATCCTGAATGATACTTTCCAGACAACTGTAGACTGTGTCTGTTCAAATGCAAGTTACGAATATAATTTTCTGATAAGTGACAACAAAAAGTGACTTTCCGCAGCAACCGATAATAAATATTATTATCCATTCTATATTACTAATTTTAGTCCGAGTAGAGGCAGGTGAGAAACGTTTGGAAATCTTGTCCATATGATGAATAGCCTGAACAAAAATGTGGATTATAATTTGATGAAAAAGGTTTGTCCCTTTATGTCAATGAATGAGAAAAAAGTGTGTCAAAATGATTGCTTCTTACCGTCATCCGTCCTTTACGTAACATATTTTTAGCGTGACGACGAAAAGCTATATAAATTGTGTATATTATTAGTCTGAGGCTATGAAACTGATGATTACGACAAGACAGGAACTTCAAATAAGGTTATTTTCCAATTCGTTTCCGTATAAGTTGTTTTACTTCATTCATTTAAGTCAATGTATGTGTAATTTCTACCTCTGTTC
>JAHZMV010003781.1:0-13998 GCA_027743765.1 Coecobrya sp. COE2 | reverse complement strand
TTTTTTTTGTATATGCGATATTGCTTTTGCTTTCTTTACTTAATGATGATAAATTTTAAAACTTTTAAGTTAGTGATCAAGAGACAATTTGTATACCTCTTCAGTTTGGAACATTTTATGGCATTTATGATCATTTACTTGTTGCATATTAAATTTGTTGGTAAATTTCGAAAAAATTAATGCCAAAAGGTTTAAAATGAAACTGTTTTTGTTCCTCAACACGAACACTAAAATATTGACGCTGGCCGCTTTGTGAAAAAATACTACATACTTACTTCAAGAGTACAAGAAAACAGTACATAAGTCATTTACAATTAATGAGAAAATAAGAAGGCATCATCGAAGAAGAGATTTTTTTATCGAGAGAAAATTTTCCACACTTGGCTGGATACCAATTGTTCTCAGCGGAAATGCTTTTTTTATCCTTGAGCCTACGCAACTTTACATCGAATATCGAGACTCAAGAATCTTGAGTTACGACGCTTTACATTTAATTTAGTTTTTCTAAGTATTTATTCTATAACTGTACTAAAAGTACGTATATGTATATCATCTATCATTTACGTTAACTGATAATTCTTCCTCTGAAAAATTTCTCTCAAGTGCACATCAGTTCAAATTCAACAATCCGTTTACTTGAAACTGAAAGCTTCCATTGTTCTTCCTCCAGTGAATTTCCACTCATAGTTTTATATTGAGAACAGAGGAACGAAGTATATATAAAAATTATATTAGAAACCAAATTATTGTCAAAGATGTTGGGTATCCAAAAAGTGGTGAATGAATATTAAAAATCATATTCGAGAATGCGGGGAATGTATGTGTTAGCAAAGTTCAATAATGAAGAATAAAAATCCATTATAGATTTCATAAAAAATATCTTTCACCCTTTCACCATAAAATTGTTTAATGTAAAAGAACCTAATGCGTCAGGCGTCACTTATCATTTTTTTATATATGATATACTTGTGAAGATAAAAATTCTTGAGGAGCAAAATATGCTTGCACAAGTATGTGATGTTAACTTACATATAACGCATTCGTCGTCACAAACAGTTATTCGATCCACTTGACTAATGAAGTAGGTTTGAACCAAAGAGCTCTTTACTTCGCCTGCCAGAAAATGTACACAACTCGCCTTTTTATGGCTCCCGTGAATTAAACTTAATGACACAAGCAAAATTTCGAATAGCTGTGTCTAGATCAATTCGGATTTCTTGAGGAGCAAAAGTGCGTGGTCCCATTATCTTTTCCATTACTTACAAGTAATAACGTTAAAAGCATTTTAAAATGCTTGATCGCTTCTTTATTGATGGGCATATCGTACAGTTATTTTGAATTTGACTGCCCATACACTGGGAAATCAAATTCAGTTTAACTGATGGAATGCAGTGTTTTTATTGTAAATTTAAAAAGGGCGAATAGAATGACACAATAATAATAATCAAAATCACACGTGTTTCAAGGATTTGCACACATCAAGTATTTTCAAAATTACTACTTAACCAGAAATCGCATTTTTGCACTTATGTACATTCAGGAAGTGACATATTGCCAGATAGTGATATAAAACAATCCCGAAAACGAAAGGAAAAAACGGTGTGATATAAAAATATTATACTCGTGTTATTTCTACATTTTATTATTCATTATCATTGTCGTACTTCATGTTTACTGCAGGTAGACAACACTATCATAAATTTTACACATTCTGTAAACATCTTATCCTTTTGTAATAATAATTATATTACTAGTTTAATCTCTTCTCATCTTTCCGGGGTTTCTCTGACTCGACTCACACACACCAAAAACCCAGCAGGGGATCCTATTATCACCACCAAATAGCAAGTAAATAGCAGTAGCAGTAGCGGCGTAAAGCACAACAATGCAAACCCAATGTGGCCCTTTAAAAGATGAATGCTCATCCCATGAACGAACGGTTTACATATATCTATATCATTCACATAAATCTACCACGAGGATCCACAGAAAAAGAACTTTTTTATGTTTCACAAATCACATATCTTGTGTACAATATACATTTTACTTTATCTTCTTCTTATTGTTTCTTCTGCCGGAAAACTGTGACTTTCCTTTCAAGATTACGTCCATTGTTTGTGTGAAGCTCATACACGAAATATTATCAGACAGAATAATCTCATATTGTGTTCATTGTTACGTTCCATATTACCTACATTCATTCGATAATACGCCTCATCACAACTAGCAGATCTATATCTATATACCCTTGTCTTGTCATCAACAGCCCTATGGCCCATGTTCATAATGATAACTTACAAAAAAATAGAAGCGGTGGTTGGTCGCAAGTAGGTAAGGAAGCTACAGTCACATCACTTTGCGCATTAGATACAGAAATATCTCCCACTGGGGCGGAACACAAAAGATTAAAGATTATAACTTTAATATTTCTCTTCGTTTCAACAAAAAATGTACATTTTCATTTATATTTATCCTTATAGCGGATTGAAGTAATATTATAAAATAAGGTACGAAGTAGAGTCTGGTTTAGGTTAAATCTCATATACATACATAGCGGCTAAAGCGGTGATGCTGGAGTTAAGGCATAAAGGATAGGATAGGGTAGGTTTAATAAACCTGGTTTTCTGTCTGGCCTGCGATATTATATATTTGTAGAATTAATTTTCTCCCTTTCCGCTGTGCAGCTCCACTGATGCCGTAAGAGATGAAAGAGAAGAGAGACCTCAGACAGCATCTTGTACAGCTACACAAAGATATATAGATTGCATTATGTGATACTCTAGCTGTGAAATGACCATCTAAACAAATTCATTGACACCCAGAACGCACTAAATATGTCAACTTGTCATAAACTCCCTTGTAATTGGTCTGCAGGGAGTAATAACAAAGATACACATAGTGAAAATACCGGCGGCTTCATCATTATCGTTCTTCATAAGCATCGGCTTTTTTATGAAACAGGTTCACCTCGAGATTTATGAGCTCTTGTTAAATACAATCATCATTATTACTATTACTAATATTACGAAACAACAAGTTCTTTTATCCTTCGTTTTACGGAAGGCAAACTTACAAAAGCTCTACAAAAAGTTATTGAATACCGTGAAAAAGGATATATACTAAATAGCTAATATTGGCTTGTTTTCCAAGAAAAATGGTTTCTTGCTTCTTCGCCGGGGATAAGCATCATCATCATCATCCTCACCATTACCATCACCAGGCTGACTTGTAAAGTGAGAGAGAAGAGGAAAAGGGAAATAAACTAAAGACCGTGTGCCGTTTGTGTGCTTTAATGCCCAATTGCTCATGTAATCGTTCCGCTCATAAGCCAATTTCCAGATATTTAAGTAAGGATATATTACACCCGTAACTAAAACGCTGTGCTTATGATATACTTATATCCAAAGACTCGACGGCACACAAATAGAAGAAAAGAGAGGTTAAGTAAATAATTGTAATTGCTTTTTCTTTCTTTCGTTCCTTCTCTGTTCTTCTATTGTAATGGATTATTATTCGGATGCCGGAGCGTATTTAAGCAAACAGATAAGTTAAATGGTAGAATGGTTTGTTGAAGGAAAAGATAAATTTTAACATGAGTGTAAAAAATTGCTTCTTTTTTCCTTCTGTTATAATAAGCAAGACCTCACAATATCTCAAAGTAAAAGCATCAACACACAAAAATTATTTACACATATGTATTTTGAGTATAATATTTATGTAAAATGGTCAAAAGTACTTGCATTTTATACAATACCTCAAAATGTAAACACATAAAGTTTATTTGTTGTGGTTTATTAATGAACTGAATGGTGTAAGTAATATTAGGTAACATCCATTAAGTTTGGCTCACAACTATCAACTCCGTAATATGAAATATGGATGGGTAACGTCAATTTACCAGGTATAATAAAAAGTGCTAATGCTGCAGCTGTAACGTTATTAGGTACTTCTCTGTGTAAAATAGTTCATTTGATAGCGAATCATGATAAAAATTATATGCAATGTCTGTACTGCATTGAAAGTGTTACCTACACTGTTGTCTTTATGTTTGCCACTGATCTGTTCCAAAGTCATAACTTGTCAGATGAATGCACTTTGTTGTACACAACCTGAAAATATGGGGGTATCTTTTGTACTATGTCACTAAGTAAGTAACAATCTGATGACATGTATCACCGCAGAAGCACTTATGATAATGAACAGAAATTATGAAGACTGAAGATATCATTGAATTTTAATTTTACTAGCGATTTTTATGGCAAAGATCAAGCATAAGCAGCCGCTTAAGAAAATACAAAATATCTGTTTCTAGAATTAGCGTTTGTTAATCAAAGGAGTACCGAGACACGAGGAGCAAGATACATAGCATATACATTATCCTTAGCACTCCAGCGGCAGGTGACTAAAATGTTGAGATAATGAAAGCAATACACATTTTGTGGAACAGAAGCTTAATCTTTATAAGTATTGCATATAGGTATATGGTGTGACGGTGGGTAATAATAATGAAGGCAAATTTCCTTTCTTCTCGGGGAATTACAGGTATAATAAAAATGGAAATGTTCTTATGTATATATTCTCTCTTCAACATTGCTTATTGGTCTTCTTGTGTGAATGAGAGGTCTATTGAAGTGTGTACGTTGGCATTAAGTATAAGATGAAAGAAAAACATAGAAATGTAATCAGTCATACGAACTCCATTTACTAATTACCCTAATAATTTTGATTGCTCTAATCTCACTGTAAATCTTTAGTGGTGGTGTTTTAACCAATAACTTGACGTACTAGTAAATGTAACCCATGCTAACATTATCGGATCTACTTAATCGGAGACTGTTGCTTTTCCCTTTGTTGTTCGACGGAGCCCTGAGTTGAATGCATTTCACAATGTTTCATTTTCTTAAATAGAAAATATATTCGTAGATGGCAAAAGTTTTTGTTGCAAAAACTGCGAAACAGCCTGCGAAACTATGGTCTTTAGTACATCCCTTCCAAACTCATTTTTTCCCTTTTGATGTCACGATTTTTATATATTTCATGCTCGAATAACTCCAAAAATGATTTTTCTCATTGGTGGAAACATACGCTGGATCCATACAAACATGAATCGCATTAGAGCGTGTATAAATGCTACCACCAACTGTGTAAACGTAAGGTAACACCAGGACCGAGGACACATCAACGGTTCGACTCGACTATCAACAGAACAGCATAAACTCCCACGACTTTCATGTGACTCTTGTACGGTTATGGGAGAAGTGAAATATTACTATATCTCTATAAAATATGCACATACATGTGTACTTATATGCTTAAAATGACAGAAGTTGCAACCCCACTAACTAACCAAAAGTAGCTTCTGTTTTCTAGCCTTTCTTCTTTGATCAGCATTATTTACGTACGTATACACACATGCGATACGAGATTCCCTAGAGAGGTCTGTTAAGCAATAATATCGTATCAGCATCATGTCATGAGAATAATATTCATACGTATATGAACGCTGCTTTCTGTAGATGATGATATTGGAGAAAAAGTTACTTTGCGAATAGAGAATATAAAATACTTTATATGGGAAGGTGGCAATGGTGGAAAACATGGGTAGAAGGCAAGGCAGGCAAGCAGAAGTAAAATGAGACTGTGGAGGGGATTTTCGAGATTTCTTCCGGTTGAGTTGGCACCCACAATAAGATGGCAAATGATGATTCCGAACACGCGGCTGATTTTGTGGATGACATCCCAAAAAGACAGCAGACTTGTTAGGATATGTACTATTAAACTTGTTGGGAAAGTCAATACATGATAACACGCTGTGATGCCGTGTTTACGTATCCGCGATGAGATGACATCCTCGTTCTTCGCAACCTAATCCCGTAACATTGAATGTTGATGCATTATTTTGTAACAAAAAATCTCATTGTAAAACAAGATATGATAAAAATAAAGTTAGAAAACAAGTGACAAAATCATGCAACTACATACGTTCGCTCTACCTGAATACACACGCACACAAAAACTATATACATGAATGAGCGAATTACTGTGTGTGACTCAAGTGAAAAAATGGAGGTAATCATGATGAAAAGGGTATTGAAAATTATTCAACAGAAGCACAACAGGCCAGTGTACTGTGGTGGATTATCATTGTGGATCTTTCTGTGTGAATTTGAATACTGGCGATTGTCATTTTGTTGTGCTTCGTATTACGTAGACTCTTTTGTGCACAGTTTCTTCGAATGTGCACTTTGTATTCAACGACGTTCATTCATAGATACATAAGCATTCATTTGGGTGAACTATTTTATCCACACCGAAACCAAACTTGCATACTCCTGCAACTCATCTCAATGAGTGAATAATATTATGGCTATATATTTTATGCCACGTTGGCTTTATTTGTGCTTATTGTTTGAATAGGATATTTCAGGCGTGATCATAAGCTTATAGTTTTATGCGTAGGATACAGCGGAAATGCAATGCTAAAACACAGGCAAGTGTGACAAGCAGCATGCTTATATTGTCTGTCCTATCCGCAATTAATGGATGAGCGTGATATTTCTCTCTTGTTCGACCACTGCTACCATCACTATCACCGCCAACCAAAATGAATGAATGGAAAGATGATAATAATAATGAAAGTTTCCTCAAGCTACAAAACTGACTTGGCTGAAACCTGGGAAAATCAGAGAGAGAAATATTAGAATACAATAATAAATAATATCGGGAGACAGAAAGGAAGAGGCCTTTTAGTGTTATATTTGACGTCGTGGTCGCTGACGACAAAGATTCATTCAATGCGTATTTTTACATTACATTCATCTCACAAGCAAAACATAATGGGTTCTAAATGTACAGAAGAAGGAAAAGAAAACTCACAAGTAATATTGCCTGATAACATTGTGTTTGCGGCTGACTGTATGTATCTGAGTGGATATGATGATTGTGGGTTGTGCATCTTTTGTGCTTTATTGTGTATTACAATATTGTTATGATGATGCTTGCATACAGTTAATACGGTAGCTCCCTTGTCTCAACAGGTGGTCTTCATTTATCATCTTCATTGAGCAAAGCAGAGTCAAAGTCGCTCCACGTAAAAATATATACATATTATAAAATATAGTACGATGATTTGTTCTCTCAGCCTCGCTCGGTCTTTTCCTTTTTTAATTCTTTCATTCTTCGTCGCTTCTTTTTAATACTTCTCGTTGTCCTTTTATCGTAGGCCGCTATCACCAACTTTTGCGGCGGTGGGCAGTGGGTGAGTGAGCTACATTGAGTATTCTCATAATCTATCTGGTTATATCTCTACCCACCACTATCTGTACCGTCATCGCTATAAATAAATAATGTATTCAATTTGCTGTGATGTATTGTTCTGCACCCTTGTTCACTTGTTCCCACGAAATGATTCCCCTTTAATGTGTGAACCGCTGAGTTCAATCCACACTCTATGCGTACTATCCTATTATTCATCCTTTTCTGGGGACATTGTTCTGTTTTGTTTTATCTGGATTTCCTGGCATACATTTTGAAAGAAACTCCTTACTCGTCTCGCACCATAATATTACACGTTGCCTTCTCTTCTCCCTACATTACTTTGATTGCAATTTACACAGCGTCGCTACTACACAATTTGCCATGTTTTTTCCATGAACGATGTATCAGCTTCATCTTTCTACTAAAGAGTCAAAAGAAATCAAGTCATTTAAAAAAAATGTTTGCAGAAATAGATAAAAAATAAATTACATATTGATTGATACATGATAGTCCAATTCATCGACCATCCTATTGTTCCGTAATATCGACTTAATTTCATAATTATGCCATTTAATGTTCATGGCTCACGGAGAAAGAAGTCATGTAAACTAGTTGATTATAATATCAACACCAACAACATCATTATAGCTTCGGATATCAGATCATGACAAATTTTACACACTTCATACAGTATGCACACGCATTAGTAATTTAAATCCGTATAGTGTTAACAGTACATACTTGGCTGCGTTAAGTAATAATGTACACAGGGTTAAGTAAAAGAATGAATATTTCCATTATTACGGCCACCAGTGCTAAAATTGCCGCCACCATGGTATAATAAAAAGGCGCATGATGTCTGCAATGTCTTCTCTCTTCTGACTATATTTTGCTTAATAATGTTCGCATGCCGACTGCCGTGTGATGCCAAAGTATGAAGACTAATAATGTAGACGTTTTTTATTCACATCAGAAGCAAAGCTCATCACATGAAAGAAGAAGCAGGAGTAAAAATAAAACATGAATTTTTTGTTATGATAAGGTACATTTGCAACGATATGCCACATAGGAGAAGACTCTAACAGATACTCGATTCTAATGGCGTTTGTCATATATACACATACTTGTGTGTGTACAGCGAAGAGAAAGAATCCATCATAATCATAATGATTATCATCATCAGGATAATAAATAGTGATCATTACGGCTAATTCCCATGCAGCCGGATCATCATCATCGTTCTCCATAATAACACGGCTACTTTACTTGTCTTGTTTGGTTAATGGTATTGCAACAACAAAATGCACAAAACTGTAGAAAAGACGAAGCTCAGTGTAATATGGTGTCGTTAGTAGTGTAATACCTTGACTGACAGAAGTATATATACATAAGGTAGTAGTGGATAAATTACATATTTTGACAAAAAACAAAACAACAGAGAGAGGGAAAGAGGAACTTATGGATCGTTGGCTACGTTTGCTCGTCTTCACAGCAGAGCAGTGTTGCAGAGAGATGGGCGCACAGAGAGAGAAGATGAAATGAAATGTGATGATAATACTGTTTCCTATTATGTATAAAAATGCATGTGTGGTTGATAGACACAATATGCCATAGCTTATTTTACTACCTTTCATGAGATGTTCAACTTGATGACAGCAGGTCTTAGTGTGTATAGTTTTGTATATGAACAACCAAAAACATGGTTTTAGTAATAATATCTAGTTCTTCATTAGTGAGATTAAATGATGTGAGATGATCTCATAAAAGGTAATGCAAGCTGCAGTGTAGGTGATATCAACACGTATTTTTGCTCTTGACAAAATACGACTGTAAGTACAAACCTACATGCAAGACTTAAAATAGCAGAACCGGCTCGGTTGTTTACCCACTTGTAAAAGGAAAGTAAGCACATTTTCTTCATTTCCCCCATGATCTCATCACCTCTGCATCATCAGTACAATCTGATGATAACGATATTACATTTGATGACTACAATATACAAGGAATGCATTTAGCCAATATTAAGCTGACAAAACAGTTTTTATGTCTTCATGCCTTGTTTGTGTCAAAGCAGCAGCACAATATAGATAAAGAGTGTGTGTCCGCGTGGAGTGTGGCTTGTAATCATCTGGCGACATGCGCTTTCACCAGACTTTAAATTTTATTAATGCGGTGCCCTGCTCGTTAGTAGTGATGTGATGACCTAGATGACCGATGTCTTGGGTGGGGTTTGAATGGGACTTGGTGTTTTGATGTTGAATGTGATAACAATATACTATAACATTATGTCATACAAGCATTTCTATGCATATCAAATTGTATTAAAGTAATCAACTGAATGTATTTAATAAGTCGCAAAGAGTATCCACGTTTATTTTATGGTATATAAGTCATATTATTGAAGGTTTAAAATGAATAATACACATTTTAAAAGCTCATTTTCAGTTTCCACGATGGTCAGTCATCAGTCATTATTCTCTATTCTACTGTTCGAGTGGCGCCTTTCTGCTGTGAATATTTTCGCGTGATTCGTGGCAGCATGCATGTTCATATACACATGGATCGTCTCATGCACGGATTCTTCGGATTTTCCCAGTATTTCACCAAATTTCCTAGAATGTATGTGGATGCAGCGGATATTTACGCAAAGAAGATTTGTTAGGAAGATATGTAGTATGTAGCAAAAGAAACCAACCATACAAGATTTTTGTAGATTTTAAAGCATGATGTACTTAAATTACTTACGAATAAAAACAAATAATAAGCAAAAGAATTTTGTGAGTGATTTAGCTCATGTTTCATATATCACACACATATTTTTTGTACTTTGTAGCTTCCTTATGTAGTATTACACATGAAAAGAAAAGGCTACATCTTCACATAAAACTTTTCAGCAATAATTTTTGCTCTCATTTAAGTTCTCAAGGTGCACTTTATTAACGAGAGAAAAAAACATTTTTCCTCGTCTGACTGTGGGGTTATTGTTCATGTTGGGTGGGAAGGAAGAGGAAGTCTTTAATTTGGAACTATAATAGTATGTGATGGAAAAAAGATTTTTCAAGATGAAGAGCAACACAATAAGAATAAAAAGCAATAATCACAAAGCAAAACTGAAATAATTTTAAAATGCATTAAAGCATGGAAAACAAGTACTTTAGCTGAGAGAAAGGAGTGTGAGTGTTTTAAGTAAAAAAGACTTAAAGCGTACAAGAAAGAAAATGGTTTTGTTCGATTCAATATAGCATATATGTAAGTAATTTACCTAAATACATTTTCAAGTAAGACGCTCTCAACAAATGGAATCCAAGTATATTAAACATGAATACAATTGACATTCAAATACTTTTTCTGACTTGTGCTTACTCAATCTTACTTCTAAAAGTCAGTCATTCTTCATTTCTTGGTACTTGCATACATTTTTTGAGAGAAAGAATAAAAAATCAGAGCAATATATGGAGGCAGTAGTAAAAAGAATGAAAAAAGGAGAACAACTGTAGAAGTAGGGGTTGATTATATTTATGATGAGATGGAGTGGATGGATTGGAATTGCTATTTTAAAAAAATGTAGTAAGTAGNGGTACTTGCATACATTTTTGAGAGAAAGAATAAAAAATCAGAGCAATATATGGAGGCAGTAGTAAAAAGAATGAAAAAAGGAGAGAACAACTGTAGAAGTAGGGGTTGATTATGTTTATGATGAGATGGAGTGGATGGATTGGAATTGCTATTTTAAAAAAATGTAGTAAGTAGCTCACATAATTATTGACTACATGGAGTAGAGAAAAGCTACAAGAAGAGGAACATAAAACGTGAATCACAATTACTTACGCAAGTTTTATGTCTTTTTCACTATCTCACTGAATCTGAGTGAACTATAATGCTTTTTATTCGTTTCACTTTACTCCATTCGCTACAATACGTGATTCTAAACTAAAAAAATCAAAAGCAAAGATATATGTAATATGTATAACGAAGCAACGCAATGTTTCGTTCAATCGTTCTACTTGTTCGCTCCTATTGTTCATTTCTGTTGACTTGTCATGAATGCTTACCACCGCAGCTTGCTTAAGGCTCTCACAGCTTGAGCCTTTTGCTTTCGCTGCACTACAGTTTTAAAAGCTTACAGGGAATTGGTGATCGCGGAGGAGTGAAGAATAAGGATGATGGTGATGCTATTCATGACGAAAAGCGATTACGTGATAGGCACTTAGCCTTTTAAAACACATGGAGGAAGTGCAATAAAACAGTTTTTATCGACTTTTCTTTCATGTTTTTCTGCTTCTTGTGGAGGAAAGGACGAAAAATGACGCGGTTCTGGTATTGTTGGAGGAGGAGGAGATCGTATTATGGTAATGGTCGACGAGACGACGAACGAAACAGTTTTGCAGGAGACGACGAGATTGAGAATGAAATACCGAGACGTATTCGTTCAGAAGCATCTACTCCTTTTTTGTTGCTTTCTTCATTGCATGTTTCTCAAAAGGACGACAAGGCAGCAACACTTTCATTGCCTAAAAATCACATTCTTTCCTAAAGTGTTTTTGTTTGAATTCCACAGTTTTCACGAGAAGAAAAGATGCTTATATGTATTTACATAGATGTTTACAAAAAATGAATGAACGATTTTTTACCATCTTAACTGTAGTGTTTTAAATAATGGCTGGGTGTTAAATCGATTGAAAAGAAAATCGACTGACGGGAATGAATTGAAATGAAACGAAAATAACTGTATGTAGTGCAGGTACCTATTTTTATTTCTTCATCAACCGCAGAGGTAGCTCATATAGCCCCGGTTTGGCCAGCTAAATTAATATTGACAGAAGTAGTAGATTTGATAAAAGCGAATATGATATGAAATGGCAATTATATTTTGTAACATTACGATTCACGTTTTTACTTCACTGTTCTAAATATTTATATCACTACAAATAGGTTATTTACGCTATAACAGGTTGTGTTTTATAGGGATGCAATGTAAAGTTCTCATTTTTTTGTTTTAGTGAGTACATTTCTGATTATGCATGCATATAACATACTATACAATTTTACACACTAATACCTTCTTGGTATGAAAGATATGTTATAATAGACATGTTACAATGCACCTGTGTACAAAATATACACATCATCACTGGGAAAGAAAATTCTTTCTCTAGCCATTTTTTATTCTTGAACTTCTCGTTGAATCAAGTAAAGACGCAGGATTACAGAGAAATAGAAAAGGAGAAGTCAGTGGAAAAGACATTCATTCGAAGCACGCACCGACTCCTCCATGTGCAAGAACTATAATTTGGTGGAGACACAATTTCTGGCGCCTTCTCACGCCATGGCTCAACTACAAGCACAGGTAGCCGTAGTATTAGAGAAGCAGTATTAAGCAAACTAGAATAAAAAACTACGTACTGTTTCAAATAGCACAGGAGATGCATATAATACATAAAACTGCATGTATGTTCATCATAGTAGTGGGCATAATATGTAATGCAATCTGAAAAGGTGTTTCACAAGGGAAAAAGATGAGCTGGAGCTATTGTTCCTATTATTTTCGCTTCGCATGTATGACGAGTTTAGAAATTGCAACTGAATAGCAATAGTAGTGGCTATTAAATTAGAAAGTATATTCCTTTACTGAATGTATGTTTGAGTCAAGCATTTTTTAAAAAAAATACTCTGCATTTGATTTTAAAAGAATATCTCTAATTTGTCATGTGTCATATATAAAACAAGAAAGATAACTTATATCATTCCTGACTTTTCGACATGATTTTGTATAGACAAACGTAACAAGTTTACTACATCGATCAGGTTAACGATAAATCAATCAAATGAAATGACAAAAATATTATATGATTATCAACATCATGGATTCGATGTGTGAACGAGAACGACGAATGCCTATAGTCAATATTTAATGATGTGCGCTGCGTGTCTTATTGTTCGCACGTCAGTGCTATTTTAAAGAATTTTTAAGCAGAAATGTAACATTCTGTATTTTTGGGTCAGAATTGTTTATTAATTGGAATGTTGTGTTTTAATATTTTAAGTGTACAGAAAAGTTAGTCAACCAAGAGAAAATGAGATAACATTTTCCAAGTAGCACATGACACGAAGGGTGGAAGTTCTGCTCACCTTTCGTATAAAATGCCTTTCAAAGCTTCCACACTTGTTTGACTGACTGCTGACGATGATGGTGACGTTCATGCAACTGCAATTTATCTGTAAACGTAGTAAACCTTTACCGTATGGTGTTGGATGATGCTGCATTTGGTGATCATCCATCCGTCCGCATATAAGTCCGCAGTAGTCCGGGTATATAAGCTGTGTGGGAATACTGAAGAAAGATCTATGGAGCCAGATAATGACTGTCAGAGAAAAAGTTAGCGGAATTTTCAGTTTTAATTTTAGAAGGGCGGCTAGAGGAAAATGCATCCTGGTATCATCAGAAGCATGACGGGTTTATAATGCAAAGTCGTGCTTACTCTTACATACTTTGGTTTTACCAGAAGCAGGAAATAATTTTAACTTTCGTTAACGTTAAATTTAAACATTTGGAATACGATTTTAGGCCAGAATTTTCTTTCGGAAATAATCAAACACGTTGCTGCATTTTCAAGAATTTAAATGGCAAATCTTATTTTCACATATGCATTGCTTTAAATAAAAGCAGGTTCAATGAAGTGCATGCTAAAACATAATTATAAGAGCCGATAAAGAGTTTTTATTGAAATCAATACCAAAAAT
>JAHZMV010003780.1:6412-19436 GCA_027743765.1 Coecobrya sp. COE2 | reverse complement strand
TATTCCTCTATATTTTTCTATCATCTTTACTACTCATCATCATATTACATATCTCTCTTCTCTTTCCCCACAACTACGAGCGTACTACCAAGGGCCCCTAAATACCAACCTAGCATTCGGGAAAACCTACGTGCAACCATTTTTTTATTTCATTTTGTTTCCCATTTACATATTTCTGGTGCTATCTTATCCCCACAAGTTCTGATGCTCAAGCTCTGCGAAACACTTTCTTCTTTTTATTCTGCACTTTCTTTCACACGCCTTTGTTTACACGCACGCTTTAATAGTAGCAGTAGTAATCCTCAGAAAAAAAATCTCAACTCTGCAGAAACAAGAAACGAAAGCCAAGGGAAAGAGAAAAAAGAAAGCTATTGTTCTCACTGACTGCTTCCACCTTATTTTTTACATCTCCTCCTCTTCCCGTCCAACAGCCTTGAAATCACTCTCCAAGGAATACTCACAATCCTCCCCCCACCTACCACTTTTCCAAGAATCTTACACTGTAAACCCGTACAAGAAAAAAAATAAAAGTGAAGAAATTCACTCATCCTTTCGGGAAAAAAGAAAATACTATCTTGTACAAGGAACACAAGGACTTTCACGGTTTACTTTTCCAGGACTCGTGTGTTTTTGTTCTTCTTTGTACACTTTTATGAGATCAGATCAACAAGATCATGGAGAAAAAAAGATTCACGTGCGTACATTCTCACTCGTTTTGGAACTGTTCATTAGTACTTCCCATCGAAGTTTGACAACTGGAATTTGGAGTGTTTCCATTTTGGCAGAATCCGGGAATACATGAACAGCTCCTTCGTCACCATCCCCCTTGAACGATCATGACACGATGATGTAAAGTCATTCGCATGGCGAGCATGGGATAATTTTTTTTGCTTAGTGCAATAAAAGTTATATCGTCCTTGTTTACGCGCCCATTCACCACCCCAGCTCTATCTCCTTTTGAAAGTATAATGATGATGGAAAAGATCTCTCTCTCTCTCTCTCTCCGTTTTACTTATAGAGATGGTTTTCTTTTTTGTTGGCTGTTTTACTTTCTCCTCTTTAAATCTGGGTGACTAGCTTTCTCTTTTTATATTACGACTGAAAATGAATAAACTAGTCGTTTTTTGATGTGCGTTTGTGTCGTCTTTCATCCCTGCCACCACCATCCGCATACTTGTCTGTCATAATATTCCCAAAACTGTACAGCTTCATATTAAATTCCTTTCTCTCTGACGCTTCCGTTTCATCTCTTTTTACAATTTTTCAACAAAATTTTCTACTCCTCCTTCCTTGTTGTTAGCCATTTCATTTTATAGGATTTTGAAAGTAGGAAAAAAGGTGAAAGGTTCATTTCATAGAGAGAAAGCTAGACACGAGACGACAGAGAAAGATGTAACGAGAAAGAGAGGAGGAAAGTGACACTACCTCCACCGCTTTCTGTAATAAACTCAGTCGACTCCATCCACCTTAATTACACGCTTGTGAACGAACGAAGGAACAATAGTGGCTGGAGGAGTGGTGGCGATGGTGGTGGAAATAGGGTTTATAGATATATTACCACAAAGCTATATATATCCCACCCACCACATACTACTAAATATAGTACTTACTCTCCATTGGGGATAATTTTGTGTCGGTCGATGTGTGGTCTTCATTTGGTAGCAGTGGCGGCACGAAGTAAGTAACGCCATGCTATATTATGTATCCATTACATTACATGACGTTGTTGATCACGATGATGATCATTTTGGAAAGATAGCATCTCCATAAGTGTATTAGGTTATGTGGATTGCACGAACAAGTGGTAGTGGTGTTCTTTTTTTCTTGTGCATGTTTTTCGTATGCTCGAATGAACAGGGTGCAATTAGGTCATCCTATCATTCCAAATAAAAGAGAGATGTTTCCTGGAGTATGTATCAGCAGCAGTAGCAGAGCCGCCAGTAGTGTAGTATATTTAGTAACAGGAAAAACTTGTTAAAGTCATTGAGGACATGGCGTAACGGTGAAATTCACGCTGTTTCATCTCTCTCAAAAAAAATACCAAATACCAACTTGTGTGCAATTTCATGATGACTTTCCCTCTTCAGATGCCGAGAGAAAGAGAGAGAATAGACAGAGAAAGTACGCTAAATTATAGGAATTAATGGAAATGGAGAATGGAGGAAAGAAACTACATTAAAGTATTAGATGAACAAAACCATGAACAGCTTCTTGTGTAACAATGAATTATGAGCAATTGTAACCATTACACAGAGAGGAAACGTTTATTAGAAAATAGTGTATTGCACAACACAATACATTACACAATTTTCATGGGAAAAAATATTACTTTTGACTTTTGTTTGATCCATCTATAATTTAAAATATGGAAATTGTCCAAAGTCGAAATACATTCACATGAAAAGTCATACAGCTTTTGCATGTGATAGTATGTTCTTTCTTCACAAAAAACTGGGTAACGACAACCGTCACGGCACATGACTTATAATAATCATGAATATGATACATTACAAAAAGCATGTGGAATTATGACAAAGATTGGAGACATGTTCTTGATGACGTGCTTTGTCTCATTGTATTGCGTGATCCGGTTATATAATACGTCTATGATGACACATATTACCAAATTATGATATTTTATATTCTGTTGTCGACATTCCTATTTCGCCTACCAACTTTGGGTAATGATGACAGTGCATCAAACTGCACACCAGATTTGTCGTTAGGTATAAATAGATTTATAAACAGAATAAAATGTTAGTCTTAAGACTATAGGTTTTTTATATCTTTCGCCATCCTAATGGATGCAAGAATGTGCCTGAAGTTTAAATTAATTCTGCGTAGGAGGAAGCTTAGAATGTCACCAAATACGAGTAACATTGATTGGCATTGTCAGTTTGTTTCCATTTTACAGTAATGGCTGACGCATTTGTTTACAGGAGTTCTTCTTGACGCAAAGAGCTACATACATAAATATATAAATTCGCAGAAAAACTCGATGGAACAAACTCTTTCTACAAACATGCAAGATAATGCACCGACCATCTTCTCAGACCCGAAAAGCTAGAAAAGCTAGACTTGGAACGAAATCAATCAATAATTTTCGCTACATAAAATAATTTCCAGACATTTGTATCATTTAAAGAGAACATGATTAAATTTTTAAACTACTTTCTTCATTTAGTCAATTTTTTATGCACGCCATGCCACCATTCCCAAAGCTAATTTTTAATTCAAACTGAAATATAAATAGACTCAATCAAAATAAAACACGCATACAAAAATGGATTGTGTTAATTCGGGTGTAAAAATGGCCATGACATTTCATCTTATATACTTGCACTAGTTATGTAACAGACGTACCTTAGACTTTCATTAAACACAGGATCAAGAGTGTACTTCTTGTAAGAGGTCTTCTTTGTCTTGATATGTCTTTCATTTATCACTAGAGTCACTTTCACGTAAGGAGCTGAAAAACAGAATAGAGAAAGAGTCAAGCCTCATGAAAATCATATATCATTTTATTTAAAATTTTAATAACTCCTTATAGTTATCCTTATAGCTTTGTTTAGTATAAAGCCACACCACTCTATAATTACATATTAATAAGAAGGAAGAAGAATAGTGGTGAGTGGCGAACCGAGGAACGTGCATAGTATCAAAGGTAACCTGTTTTTATTACTTTTCCAAATTCGCTCACGATTTGTGAACAAGTAGTAAAAACTAATTAAGTTCTCTCCTCTTCTGTATCCCTGCCAGTCTTCCTCTTTCCCATATAACAGTAAAGTATAGTGAGTCGACAAGTAATTATTGTTGTATTTTACGCTACAGTAGTAAGACGTGATTATACACCTCATCCGAGAAATGGGGTAAGTTTTCGTATGAAAATTGAATGAATGAATGAGTGAGTAAGGATATTTTCTTGGAAAAAGGCTTATAAGATAGGTTACGTAATACAATATTTATAATGCATACCAGCACCACCGACAAGGTCAGTCGGTGTTAGCTGTTTGGCTCGGAGAATGTCCACGTTGAGCCTGCCCGCAGCTGGAAGATAACACAAGGAAAAAAGCAGCTCACCCAAGTCTTCCTGAGAAAGCTGCAAGAGAGAAAAAATATTGCATTTAGAAAAAGATTCTCTTTTTCTCTGCACACATCCACAACCCAAATCATTATGTTACTGCATATATATTACCGCAAATATTTTGCTTCTCTTAACACATTTATCTTTTTTTCAGAGAGACTCATGTACAATTCATCATCATCATCACAAAGCGTAACCCTTATTTTTCACTCAAATGAGTTTAGAGAGTTGGGTGTGAGGAGATGTAAGTAAAGTTAACCACAGACGGCAAAAACCAACTTTCTTTTTTCATTTTACCAATTTTCCAGCAACACCACTCTGCTACCGCTCGATCTACAATGCACTCCAAAGTTCACCAACTTTTTCCAGGAATAATGTTTTATACAACTTTTACTCTGGAAGCTTTCTCCTTTTCCCGTGTGACCGGCGACTAACATTCTGGGGTAAATATAGACAGACAAGGGAAGCAACCAACATAGCAGCAGAAGGAAAGTGATACATAATACACAGGAATTACAATTTCACAGTCGAAAAAGTAAAAGTACAATGACACTCTAGAAGTGCTCTTGCTGGTTTACTAGCTAAAAGTCTTTCCTATTTTTTGGCCCAACAAATTACTCTGGAAGCTTTCTCCTTTTCCCGTGTGACCGGCGACTAACATTCTGGGGTAAATATAGACAGACAAGGGAAGCAACCAACATAGCAGCAGAAAGAAAGTGATACATAATACACAGGAATTACAATTTCACAGTCGAAAAAGTAAAAGTACAATGACACTCTAGTGCTCTTGCTGGTTTACTAGCTAAAAGTCTTTCCTATTTTTTGGCCCAACAAAGAGCGTTACAACTTTCTTACATGTTCTGTGCTTTTGGTAACAAGTCGTTAGGGGGAAAACAGGCTTAAAGTAAACATGAAGCAACGCACACTAACATAACTAAAAACAGAACATTAATCCACTACGCAACTACATATCTGTAACTTGTTCAATTCAACAAGGCAAAAAAAGGAAGCAAAGTTGACGACGAAGGGATTCATTCATGTCAAAAAACACGAGAGCTGTCTTGTAAATACATACATTATTATTACATTGTGTGTAATGTTTGTTGAGTCACTGCTAAATGCAAAGTACACATAACAAGCATGGTCATCATCATCATCTTCATGGTACACATGTAAACTGAGAATAATAATAGGCATGTAAGAAAAGTTTTGTTGTATGTAAGTACGACGGTAAAAAGTTGTCCCTAAAGAAAGTCTCGGGAAACACCTTAACTGCTTTTTTTTTCGCGAAAAAATTACATGATTGTGTGTAGCTGATTATTTTTTTCCGCCTCTTCTTTTTCTCTTGACTACGACGAAATAAGTATTTACCATTTTTACTACACTTTTTCTCTCTTAAACTACCATCCATTCGCAAAATTCATTTTGTGTTTAATACAACACACCACACACAAAAGATAACAATAACAAATAACTTTTCTCTTCCTTACTTATCCTTTTAAACTTTCACTTGTGCTCTTGTTCCTTCCTTCCTCCCACTACAACCACCGACAAAAACGTAATGAAAGAATCCTGCCACTATACTATATTTACTAACTACCTTTTTTCCATTTAACACGGAAAAAGAACACCGCTAACTATATATTCTGCTAAAACAGCTCATGCAGAGTTCAGGGAAAAGATTAATCCACATGGCGAATAGAGCACCAAGTTATTTATCTCTGAGCTTTGAGTTGCCTTCACGAAAAGGGAGATAAGACAGAAAGCGGAAAAAGCGTTATATAACATGGCATCTCACAGAACAAAGGAATCATGCACGTAGTATTCTATAGAACCATTTTGTCACTGTCATTTTCCAACATGACTCATGATAAACATTCTTTCTGTGTTTTAATGCGTATGTAAAACTAGGAAAGTAAGGAAAATATAGTTTGTGTAAAAGAATAGATTGCGTGGAAGAAATATTGAAGATTTGAAAATACGATATAAAAGCTGCCTACGTAATACATGCTGGAGGGATTCGGATGGGAAAGAAAATATATATTACAGTTTCAGAGTGGTTTTCTCATAATGGAAGTATCACTGTTAGCAATTATGCGGATAAAATAAATAGAACTACACCATACGTCATTCATTCCTCCTCTTACCGCTTGAACAGCTTCCAAGGGCTTCCAGAAGTAAACTCCCTTGAGCACGTTGATGTCAGCAAGAGGAAGTAGCACTTGGCCAATTACTCGATGCCTTGAGTATTTGTCGAAATCTTTTACCACCATCTGCGCAACCATCCACAAAAAACAATAGATTAGAAGTTGAGATTAGGTAACTTTTTTTTCTCCGAATGAATGGCGAGCTCTCTGAGAACAACCCTCGCTCCATTCAGTCGGACACTAACGAACAGGATGTTTCATTTCCGCTGTCCCTGAAATCATTTACCATTTTTTTCCTTCTTCTTGAGTGATTAACAATGTTACTTTATCAAGATGAAAGCAACCTCAAGGTAAGAACTCATATCAGCAGTATATTATCAGCAAACATGATAACATAATTCAATTTCAGTCCCTTCGTTACTTCATCAGTATGAAAAACGAAAGAATAACAATAAACCTCACAGAAAATTTACTCAAGAGTCCAAAAAGAAACAGGAAAACGTACGGTTTCATTAATATTATTAATATAGATGTCAAGTTATAATCATCCTCTTTAGCTTTATGATCATATTAACATGGTAAGTATATTAAATACCTAACGATATGGGCTGCCCTAAACGTAAAAAAAGAAATTCAAAGAAAGTCCGTAAAAATGCTGGCAATGGTACCGGGCACGTTTGCAAAGCAAATAAAGTAATAAAGAACGTATGGATAAAAATTGAGCAGAGGCTGAATAATGTTTGGTTTGGTTATTATGATGATGTGGCTGGGCTTCTTGTTATTTACACGAGGACAAGATGAGAAGAAAAGAGAAAGCGTGTAAAACGCGATCAATACGATAAAGCATGGTATTAGTCTTCTTCATTCAGGCATCTAGAGTAAATTAGTGTGATCTCTTTGTGTGTGTGCAGTTAGTTTACATTGGAGCCCGTCTCCTTTTATCATTTACTGGTGTCGTGTAGGATGAGTTTTAGCTTTTTAGTAGTTTGCCATGCCATGTGAGTGTATTTGCGAATGTCCTTCTGATATACAATCTACTTATCGCATAAATGTGCATAATACACTCACGTTCACTAGATAGTAGACTTGGTGCCTGTGGACCAATATAAAATATGGATGGACTTTCTCCCTTCTTTTGTGAGGGAACATCATTAAGGAAATGAATCATGCATGAGGGAGCTGCCTAACTAACAGAAAACTAACATTACCACTGCATCTCTAATATGAATTCATTGCCCAGATACCATATATACGGCTTCAGACAACCGTCTTCCTCCTAGTTTTCAAGAGATGATGTAAAGAAATACGAGGTAAAAAATAATTGTTTGCTTTGCTCATTACTTTTGTGTAATTCGTTAAAAAATTCGCTTTTACACGTTTTTTGTGTTGTTGAGGTAGGAGGAAAGGAAAAGGATGAGAGTGTTGAGGAGAATAAAATGATGGGAACAAGGGAGATGAGTAATATAATTATAATATGGTGCGGTGTAATGCTCACCTGCAACGTGCGCCGTTGTAGTTCCCGGAAGGGGATCTCAAAGGAGACATTCTCGTCAAAATGAGGATTCTGTGTCTTCTTACGAAGGGCGCTTTGTCTCGACTCCTTTTGATTAGGCAACAAGCAAATCTGTGAAAGAAAGGGAAAGATGTGTAGTAAAGTAGGTATGTTGTATGTCATTTATGATAAGAAGGATGATGGTGTGAAAAATGGTATATATTCATTTATATTCATTCGGTAATTTTATTAGTGCTTCTGTTAGCTACCTTGACGTAAGGATTAGAGTGAGCTTGATCTGTTTTGGAAGAATCTCTGGTGATAGGCTTTGGCAGATCTTTCGCCTCAATCAGTCGAACAGTAAGGATTCGTGTATGGACATCGTAACTAAGGAAGAAATGCAAGGCCCCCAAGGCACCTATACATTCTGGAGGATCCCCGTCCTCCTCTCCACCGCTGCCACAGCCGCTGCTACCATTATTCCCAGCTGCACCCATTGGCTCATAGAGATCAGGCCGGATTTGATCTGCTGAGCCCTGAAACGAAGAGAAACCATGCAAGGTGGTAAAGTGAAAGCAATCTGCTGCCATTGGCGTATTAATCATAACAGCGACACCGAATTTCATT
Organism: Coecobrya sp. COE2; assembly: GCA_027743765.1. Lineage (NCBI taxonomy): Eukaryota > Metazoa > Arthropoda > Collembola > Entomobryomorpha > Entomobryidae > Coecobrya > Coecobrya sp. COE2. The sequence goes on along the minus strand of JAHZMV010003780.1, from coordinate 11,086 downwards.
TCACGCTTTCTCTTTTTCTTTCCTTATTATAGTTTCGTTGAGATCATCTATTATGTTGATATATAAAACATTGTTTTGTGCACATAATCTCATAACCCATGCAGAGCGGCAGAAACCACAAATAATGTTACTTCGTGATACATAATGAAAAACTTCATTTCAAAACGATAAAGCTTGTTTCGTGAAAATGAAAATCTTATAAACTATTGAGAAATGGTCCCCGCAAACCACACAACCACCACCACTCCTCTGCACTCGGTATTTACACAATTGGCACCATCTTCGTTTGACTCGAAATAATTGAGTTTATATTACCTACCCGTATTTCATTTCAAAGAATGGAATCGTCATTATAAATTGTGTCACGATAGGCAAAACCTAATTTTTGAAGTTTGATTGAATACAAGAAACTTTATTTATTTTGCAAAAGTTGAAGAAATGAAAATGTGAAATTAGTGAAATTTTAGGGGCGAGATGATCTCCTGCTGATCCGATTGGTTTTAGAGCCCTTGTAAACCACCTTGTCATCCGATTTGGCGTACAGAACGGTGACCGCTTTTAAAATGGGAGTCTTTCTCCAAATCCCAGCTACTGTGTTTCGAATCGCCAACTTTTCATTGTCCTCGATTGGAAATTTGTACTCCCGTTGAGTTTTACCAACGGACCGACACCAATCATATAATTCTAAATGCTCAATATATGGGAATCTGTCAGACACATTCCAGTTGTTCCACTGTTTTATGTAATCATAGGGAAGTCCCAACTTTTTGACTTTGCGAAAGTACTTTGTGCTGTTGTAAAATAGGGTTATTCCTTGTCTGTCCAAATATCCCAAAAATAGATTGGCTTCGACCAATGTTCCTCGGTATAATTCCAGCAGCTCCACAATTCCGGTCAATGATACAGATGCCACGGGCTGCTGTAAGGTTGTTGATGACGATAGCTCATCTCGCCTTACCAATGATAAATGTGTGAGTCCCCAGGACTTTCGACATAAACCGAGAGCACCTTCGTTAACCAAATTGATTTTCAATCGTTTCAAGTGTTGCAGGATTGGGTTAGTGAGCTTGAAATATCGACATTTTTGCATCGCAACCGCTTCAACCTCCAAACTTTCCAGAGCATATCCATACTTTCTCAATAGCTCATCAATAAAAAAGGATTCGAAACACCGAGTAAGACCAAGAGAGGTAAGACGCGGACATGATGGTAACGCTGGAAGCTTTTTGTCTGGAAATTCTTTATAACCGCTTTGTCGTACGGCACTGTCTGTGTTGATCAGTCTTAAATCTTGGAGATTCGGTAAATGCTGGAGAATTCCGTAAACCAACCGTAGAGAATCAGGCATTTGTCCAAGAACATAGGTAAATGACCAAATGTGTTGTCCAAAACTACGAAACGAAGCGAGAACGTCTTCCTTTTCTTTGATATAGTTTGGACTGCACCACATTTTCAATTCGCGAGTGGGAAATGGATTGCGGGTTTGCGCAGATTTACCAAATTCCACGAGTGACTGCATATCCCGGTGATTTTTGAATGTTTTGCCCTTGGATCGCGATAAAACATCTTCTGGTATGCGCTCATCGATGTACGGAGTCCAGGCCGAAACCGATTTGTGATGAAAGGGAAGATAGTCATTGTCTATAACTTCTAGCCAGTGTCGACCCAAGCCTCGCAAGATAAACAGTTTACTTCTGTTCAATCGACTGTCTGAAATCTGCCCTAATATTTTTCTAACTATCTATAGATTCATAAAAAAGCAAGAAAATAATAAGTCACGATTTTGTTTCCTAATTTTTTTAAAATGCTGTATCATAAAACATTGTCATACATCAATTGGCAGTCCATGATTTGGTGGTACTGGTGCTTGTTTCTTTTTCTTCTTCTTGGTAACTGTAACTGTTACATTATTTGCATTAGCGTCTGTCTTGGATGTAGACGCCTTCGAGGCTTCATCATTTTCCGTTTCTTTGCTTTTCACTTGATTAGTTGCTTTTGCCACTGATACATTTTTAGGCTTTTTAGGTTCGGGTAATGGCTCTTTTAACGTGGAAAGCATTTTGATTGAAAGTTTTAAACTGGGAATTTAGATATATTTGAGAGCAAAAATTTAACTACAATTTTGTCCATAATAATTTTATTGTTCGGCGAAATCGTAAGTTTCTTTTCTTCTTTCTGTCTTATCATAAAATTTAATGAGTCTCCAATGTCGTCATTATTATTATCGATAACATTCACAGTTGCTTGGCATAAAAACTTACTTGTGAGCTAATAGTATCCCTTCGCCCCGGACTCAACAGTAGTTTCGGCTGAACAGGTTGTGGATCGGAAGTAGTTCTGTTCGTCAGACTGAAAGCACCCCAAAAGTCGATCGACTTGAAGTCCAAAAGAGGAGCCATGGATTCTTTCCGACCACCGATACCGGAAGCAGTCGTTGTGGACGAAGTCGTTTGACTTTGACTACTGGCACGTCTCGCCTGAAAAAATACAATTAAATCAAACCCAAAATTAAAAATAATTAATTTTCATCTTTTCATTCTTCAGCTATTTTCATCCAACTGTTTAAGCGGATTATTTTTATAACAGACATAGTATTTTGATCACTGTATTTTTGCTTGAATTAGTTGACACTTTTGGCAGCATAGTTTACCGTTCGTACGTGCGCAGAAAATTGTATTAAGGGTTGTTTGTTCTACGGTTCAGTTCATCTGTATAAAAGAGTAGAAAATAAGCAAAAGAGACATGTCGAGCGAGATGTCTAATAATAGCACCAAGAGAATAGAGTAGATATGGTGAAGAGATAGGCAGAGAAAATTACTAGAGTTTCCCGTTTTTTGTCTCTGTATCACGTGTGTGACGGGCTATATTGCAGTTCCGTGCCGAAGAGAAAGTACATAACTTTCCCTTCAATTTGCATACGAATTACCGAGTCGTACAAATTTCTTGTCTTTTGCATTATCATTCCGCATTTTTATGTTGGCTTCTACATCCTTTCTTCTCGTTTTGTTTCCGTCGTCAATAAATAACCGCCTCAGTTGTTTTTTGAGCAAGAGTTTATAAGACTGCTATTGTTGTATTTACATTTCCATCTCAAACTCATTCCATTTTCTCGCCCTCAATTCACTCCACCCAGTCATTCACTCTTCCTCTCTACTACTTGTCGGCTTGTTTACATGCATGAGTTTGGAACTTTGGAACATGCATGATGGAAAAGTGAAAGTAGGTGAATATAAACAAAAACGTGAGTTAATTTTAAAACTATGTTCTACTCCTGCTGCAAGAGAGTCGTTTCACTCCGAATTCGTTGAAGAATATTGCCTTTTTATTGCATACAACAACAAATAACTGAAAAAAATAACGAATTTTTTGGCAAATACATTTTCCTGAGGAAGGATTCAATTTTTTACGTATTTTATGTTAAATTCATTGCATCATGCAGCCCACACAGTGCAGCATATAAATCTTTTCCTGTCTGTTTTTTAAAATGAAGAAAGAAATGTGGGCCAGCAGTAGTGGTGCAAGGAATGAATAAGATTTTTAGATAATCACCTCAATTTTTTCGTAGACAAGGTCTTTGAGATCCTTATTTGGCGAACAAGATCCTCCAAAGGGTCCTCCACCGCTTGAGTAGCCACCAGAAGCGGCCGCTCCTCCTCCACCGCCGCCTCCACCAGAATACGACGATCCGACAGATAGGGATCCCGAAGTGAATGAGCCATGACGTTCCCCTTCACCGCCAGCACCTCCAATTTCCGAGAATGTGTCACTTGCCCCACTTTCACCCTCCGCGTGCTATAAAAAAAGTAGATGCATAAAAAATAAGATACACAGAGAACAAAATATTAAGTAGGCTTTGGTAATAAGAATGATCGCGTGCCTTATACAACATTTCATTCCACTTTTTTTACAGCCCATTTCCATTTTGCGGATGATTAAAAGCTGTGGCAGATATGTGTACGAAGAAAAGAGAAAAGCTCTACAAAACTTTCTTCTGTTATTATTTTTCACTGTTTTTATAGCTTCTCTCTCTCTCATAAAAATCATGTCTTTATTATTGTCGCTTCTCTAGTCGATGTTGTTGTCTCAGACCGTTATAGTTAGTGCAGAACCTTTTAAGGAAAATGCTTTACTACCGGATACTACTTCATGTCGACACTTGTTATTATTATTAATTTTGTAAAGTACATGCTATCAACCCTACTAGTTTAAGTTGTCGTCCGTCTGTCCTCGCCAGAACGTCTAAAAGAAAATAAGTATAGCTGCTCTTCTAAAACTGAAGTGTATTGCAGATCCGTAAGAAGGGGACTCGAAATCTTGGTAGTTTGGCAATGTAACAGTGTCCTTGTCCATTCTTGCCCATTCAAGCATGAGTTCCTGAGCTACTTTTCTATATGCATATTTGCACAGCTTATTATTGTATAAGGGAGAAAGTTCAAAACTATTATGATGCCAATATAAAATAAAATAGAGTAGAATAGCATTACTAACAACATCCCAGCTTTTTTCCTTTGGCTCGCATTATAGCACAAAATAAGTAGTGGGAGTGAACGATGATAGATGCAAATAACTACTGAGTGGTTTCAATTTAGCTACTGTATATACTCCCTACACACTCAAATATCTATCTCTCTTGTCTTCTCATTGAGGAGTCCTCATTGCCATTGTCTTCGAGAA
>JAHZMV010003779.1:0-17403 GCA_027743765.1 Coecobrya sp. COE2 | reverse complement strand
GAAAACATCTTCAAAATTGTGTTTTGCCAATTGCTTGACCGCATCCTTTTCTGTAGTACAACATTTGATATTCAAGTTGTTGTGAATGGATAAATGCTTTCCAAAAATGCTGTTTCCAATTAATTTTGTAATATTTTCATGAAATTTGTCCTTCGTCGATTTTCTGATGCTAATATTCTTATGAATAAATCCCTGTAGATATGGCCTTTCGTCGAATTCTATAACATCGTGTATTTTTATAATTTTCATTCCATGGCGCAGAAAAAATTGAAGGAGTTTGTAGTAAATGGCTACATTATGCTTCAGATGTTGTGTAAGCAGTAGCGCGTTTACACCTAGTTTGTTTCGCTTTGAACGGGCACACCCATCCGTAAATTGTTTCTTGCCAGCCTTTACGAAATCAAAATTTATTCTCTCCTTAGAAGCGCAAAAGAGATAATCTTTAGTATGTTCCTTTATGTCTGGTGGGTAGTCAAGTGAAACGTTTAAATCCGCCCCTTTCCATTTTCCCTGCCATCCAGTTTTAGCTCATTGATACTCTCGACATTTTCTAATATCTTGTAATTAGCAAACGGCATTTTTTGTGCCAGACAAAATTGGTACAACGAATTTAAATCTGCAATTAGTATCTCGATTCGTTCTTCATCTCTAACGGTTGTATGGTTCAATCGCTCACTTCGTGCTGTTACAACTCTTTTTGCTAAATGGGACACTCCAGCACGTATGTTATTTAAAATGAGATTTATAACCTTTCCATTTGAAGGAATCTCAAAATCAGAACGCGAGTGATATGTGGCCAGTGAGTATTCATAGCTTGCCAAGGAGACGTCATATAATGGGGTTAGCTCATCATGTTTCATGCACCACTCTCCAAATTCTTCCATAACAGCAGCTAGCTGAAAAACCCTGCTTTTTAATTATGCCACACAATAGTCTCTGAAAGTATTGCAACCAAGCTGCTGATACAGCCGTTTCCTATGCTCATACTCACGATCTCCTATTTCCTTATCACAAAGTACATCATGAAATTCACTCTTTTCTGGCAGATACGGCTCATTTAATTTATCATTGGACGTACTCCTGGTGTGTGGGAAATAAAATTGCTGCTGTAGTATTTCTGGGTTCATATCCTGAAAATATGCTTCAAGCTTCTCTAGTTGCCAGAATCCACTAACCATGTAATTAAATCTTGTAATGGATAATCAAGAAATCATCTACTATCCAAAAGTTTAAGTTTCCAATCAAAAATAATTGCAATAAAATTTTCATTGGAACGTGGTAAAATATACACTCGAGACGCGTGCTTGGATTTTAAATCTTGAATTATCATTTGATTTCCAAGCTGCATCGGTGTATGGGAAAACATTGGAATTTGATTCATTGGCTTAATTTGAATATTACAATTATTACACACAGCCACAACTGGGAAAATGTGACTGGGGAGGTGGTGGGAATGGGGACGGACTTTCGGGTTACCGTTACTGTACTCGACACTTAATGGAAGCATCATAACTTTTTTTCTCTTCCTCACTCATCTCCGGAAGTGGGAGTTGATGTGCTTTAATAAAATACTGAAGCTTTGATGCAAGTGGCTGTACATATTTCATGTATTTTTCCATTGCATTGTCACCAATAAAATAGTCGGATGTTTCAAGGTCTCCTGTCGGACCCACAACTGCCACACCATATCCGTTTGCTTTCACTTCTCCGCTGGTCGGATCACGAATGTATAACAAGTCTGTGTACATTCGGTAAACAGGTGGTAGAAGCTTGCGATGGTCAGGGAACTTGAAACGACGTTGTTCATCAGGAGGCCATTTTAATCCACCATCGTGAATTATTTTACACGATTCCTTGTGTCTTTATTTGTTAAAACCTTGGTCACACCATCTACACCAATACTTTTTCGTGTGTCCACTTCTACCAAAGAATAGTGAATTTTCCTTAATTAAAACAATATGATGATCACCATCGTCATTTTCTAAGAGAATTAGATTAACGTGACGATCATAATCATACNACAATATGATGATCACCATCGTCATTTTCTAAGAGAATTAGATTAACGTGACGATCATAATCATACTTTGTGCGTAGGAGAGGGCACACATCCTGTGTTTCACTGCAGTATTCATATACGTTCACACTTACAGAATTTTTGGTTTCCCATACATGCAGATCATTTAAATCGAAGTCACCTTCAAATCCTGTAAAGTCAAGAAGACTGTCATTTTTTATCCTTGCAAGCACAGTATCATACGTTTGAGGCTGATGCATTTTCAGCCTTAAAAAGCGTTTATTCTGATATGAAAGATCACAGAATTTTACATCGGGATACTTTTTCAGTCGTATTACATCCTGAAATAAAGCTGCTGTAACGCGTAGACGGAAGCAGTCATTTTCACATTTTATGTGGACAAGGCCAAAGCGTTTAGACAAGCCTGCTGGTAACGTGATGTAACCTCTAGGACGTATTGGTCGATACATTACTATACATACCTCCAAACGTTCTATTCCTTCAATTTTAATTCCGCTTCCCGCTTGTGATAGAACTATTACCAAAGCTTCAACGTAGTGTAGGTTAGCAATGATCACATCCTGAACATAGGATTTGTTAGTTATGTAAGTAAACTCTGAATGGAATACCATATTCCTTCTTATTTGTGTCTTCAGCGATGAACGTAAATTTAACTCGTATGCCCTTGTATGATAGTACATACATTTCAAGTAGCTTGACCAAATCATCATAAATGCGAGCTACCGCATCATCCAGTTCAATAACCCTTGCCTTATAATGATGAACAAGAGTTTTTATTGCTCCGCTGTTTGCCCTTGCTTTCTCACTAAAAGCAGTTGTGCTGATATCTACCTCCGGTATAGTATGTTGTTTTTGTCTGCAAGTAGTGTGTCTGCCTAGGTGGGGGACTCTGCAGTTGCATATCTCGCATGTGTGATTTACGCGTATATGTTCATCAAGTTGTGCAGATGTTGGTGTTGTGTAACTGCATCCGTATTCATTACAAGTGAACGATTTTCTAATACGTTTTTGTCCTGGTTTTAGTTCTACTAACCGCAGTGGTCGAGCTGTTGCAAGCAACTTGCGTAACGTTTTGATCCTATTCGCTTTGGTAGCAGACACGTCTCCCTCCCCTACTGCCTGCTTTCTTGCGTTTCTCTTGATCCTACGGAGTAGGGGAACTCGGTGTATTTTAATCGTTTTTCTATTTAAAGTCCCATTCTTCCTGTGTTTCAACTGGGTGGTTTTAGCGATATTGTATTGCCGACCGTTGTTGAATGCACTATGCGTAAACGTGCCAAGCTAATACTCAAAATAGACGTATGAATATTGGTATGATATTCATTCTATTCAATATATACATAAATCTTTCCTTTGCTTGCTATGAGAGTTACAAAATAATATACGCAACTGCAGAATCTCTGAACGGATGCAGTGTACTAACCCCAAAGATTTGGAGTTCTAGTTATGCATGAGATCATTGTTGATAATAATCCTACATTGCCACTGAAATTGTAGCAGCGCATAAAAATTCGTGCTATATTTGGCAAGAGTCGGATCAAGAATGAATAAAATATTGAGTGTACAATTCGCCCAACCAAGAAATTGGAGGAGCAATGTAAAGTTGCTTTTTATTCCGACTAAATTGAATTTTTTAAGGGTGTTATTGAAATAATACGGTACGTATGTATGGAACCTGAATGACTGCAGTGAATGTTTATTACCACGCATACATCACCACAACAGTATGTATGGAAATGAAATTGTAGAATGGTAGGGATTTGTACATACATACGATACCACACTCAACAATCTTGGTAAGGTAGTATGAAAGAACGGTATAAAAAGCAATGAATTTTATTTTCGGCTAATAAATAATAAATGAAAGCTTTACAATTAATGTTAAGTATTCAAAAGCAGTAGTCATGAAACAATTTGAATGAAATCATTTATAAATCAACTCAAATAATAGTTGATCACTAATTCATTCATCGCAGGATTTATTGAAATCTTATTATTATGATAGTATTATTATGTCATATGTACACCAATCAGTCTTCGTTTTAAAAAAAATCAGTCTTAAATGAACATTAATGGTTTGCTTATTTAAAATATTTACAAAGTTGAAAAATAAAAGAATGCAGTCAGTATTCGCAAATCAATCGTCGTGGAACCCGTTTTATACTCTTTGATCGCCGTAACATAACTAATAACCACAAGAATAACAATCAAGAACAATAACTGAATAAATAATAATTTATGTGACTACAAAAAAGGGTTAACCCTACTAGATATTCGGGTAGCTGATTGAGGTTCCGGGTTGGCAGCCATCCATTCGTCCCATTGAAAGGGGGCGACCTCTTCCTCCTCAATCTCCTCCATTTCCAGCTGCTGGACTCCCTCAAGGTTAGCTTCCGGGTCAGGACAGTCATGCGCAGGGGTAGTGTTCCTATTCCGGAATCTTTTCCTTATTTTCTGCGCTCCGCTTTTTTCCCCTTGTGGCAAACATAAAGGCAGCAAAAAAGAAGACCAAAGAACATGAAGCCACAGAAAAATATGCTGGCTACAACCACAGCAACAGCGTCCGAATTGGCTTCTGAAATATTAAGAAAAATATTTTGGAAATTTCACATATTTATAATAAAACATATTATTTGTACTGTCACATTTGTAGTCTCACAAATTTGGCTGTAGGGGGTGCTCTGTGGTTGAAATCGTGGGACATCTAGTTTGGTCCTCCTTTCCATCAGAGTAATACTGAAATAAAATTTAAAAGTAGCTAAAATCTTACCAAAAACGGAGAACCAGAAACACTATTCCCGTCAACACTCTCCATAACTACCATCATCCTTCCAGCGGACCCACCAGCACGAAGAGGATTCCAGGCAGAGGTAGCAGGTAAGAAGAAGTGAGCACTGCAACAGAAAGAAATATTTTTTTATTACTACTGAAAATTTAAAAACAAAAAATAAAGCTAAGGTATATTTTTTTAAATTACTTACAGGGTTCGTATCGAAGAAAATGTCCAGGAAGTCGACATGTCAAGAAGTCGAGTCAAGATGTCAAAAAGATGTCCAGGAGAAGATGTCACAAGAAAAGAAAAATGAGAGAAAGAAAGAACCCCACCGAAGAAAAAAGTCCGTTCTTGTCCAGTGTCAGCCAAAAAGTGTAGAGATTTTTCCTCTTTACACTTTTCAGTTGGCATTTTCTTGAGATGAATGAGATATATACTCATTCGTACATACGTTGACTTGTCATTACTAAATGCAAATAATGACAAGTCAACGTCTCAAACATATATAATATGCAGGCAGGTATGCGTTAAAATGCATTTTTGTATGTTTATGTAGGATAAAATATGCTACATAGGTATTTAGGATCATATATCATAGCACCTGCAAGCATCATATGAAAAAAAATGCATGCGAACCGTTGAGCAGGTAGGAGAACAGACAAGGTAACAAGAAAATAGCTACCTATCTCCTCCATCTAGCTTCTCCCTACCTGACATCTTGTTTTTTGCCGTTGTCAGAGGAGTAGATTGGTATATAATATATACCAACGGTACCTCTACTACCACACGCACAAGGAGATACTTTGCAGGAGAGGAGAGCTATGAGAAAGTTTCATAGCCATCATCATCATCCAGCATTCGTCACGGAGTGTAACGGTATATAGCTTCTATACCGTCATTACTCTCCACACACAAACATGCACGTTAGAAAATGCAGCAAACACGCATAAATATACAATTCTATATGCGTCAAACACAACAGCGTTTTTTAAAATACATTTTCATAATATAATTGTCCTGTCTTTATCTGGTTAAAGAATATCTATAAAATTCTATTGGTATTGTTTAACCAGAGAAAGATAGGACAACACACACACACAAATGCAAATTTACCCCCCTTTTTCATTATCATAATCATCATCAGCATCCTTATAACACACAAAGGTATTAATCAATGTCAACTAATTTGCTTTATCTCCTACTAACGTGAATGATATTCGTGTCTTTAATGTTCATAATTTCTGCTTATCTGTATTCTTTTTGCGCAAAAGCTTTACATACTTGCACATTTTTGTACAGACAAACACTGAGGATAGTGGTGAAAATACTTGCTTGGCCTTAAACTCTGCAAACTTTCAAGCAAAACAACATAGGATGTGAGATGAATCTGTTGATAGATTAGTTAGATGATACTCGTTGAATGAAGGCGATGAAAGGTGCAAATAATGAATACACATAATATTTCATTTTGGTATGAAAAATCGACATGAAAAATATAATTCCACTATAATTCTTGGTGTTTGAGAGTAATTTTAGCTTAAATTTTTAGCTTTAGCTTAAGAGAATGCTGCTTTTCAGTTTTATTCTCAACTAATTACGTGAGAAGTACAAATCGCACAAACACAAGCCAATTATCATGTTTGAAAATATATCCAGATATCATTTGGATATCATCGAATGTCTTGTTTACGCTTGAAAGCAGCAACAACTGCCATCGAAAATCCAATATTGTGACACGAAGGACGTTATATTATTTCGAGATAGATAATATTGAAGACTAATGTTGAAAACTGAATTGCATAGAATTTATAATAGTTAGACAATGTAAATGTTTTCAAGAAACAGTTAATGTATTATGTTGCCATTTTATCAGTTTTTAATTGGCAGTTTTATTCCACGGCTATTAAATATTTAAAATCACATGCTTCAGTAAATGTCTTTACCAAATGTAGTAAATGTTCCATGCCCAGTGTTATTGTCCTCATAAGGGCCTACCGTATGCACAAACTTTAAAACGGATATAAGCAATGTTTTTAATTGCGATTAATTATTATGTCGCAGATTCAAGGCAAACTTTGCAGATAGAATATAGTATCAACATTATGGTATTAAGTGCTCTCGAAAGTAAGAGTCTTTACACAAACGTCAATGCAAGGCACGTAATTGCCGATCATACGCTCACACTTTGTGTCCTGAGTAAATTCTATAAGTTTACGTAATGAGCGGCATAACGTAACCTTATAGAAATTACTGATGACACAATGTGTTTGCGTATGATCGGCAATTGCTTGCCTTGTATCAAAATTTCTGTAAAATTGCCTACATTCGGCAGTAATATGGTATACGTATGAAAATTAAGAATGTCAATAAACTTCTAATAGATATTCTATCATCTGTTGAGGGTATTGATCAAATATTAAAAATTAAAATGGGAAGAATTGCACTCCTGAACTGTCTGTTGAATTTAACAATCATCACCTGAAGACAGTGTTCTTAAAGGTAATATCAATTTCAAGGCGAAAGAAATATGACGAAAGTTTTTCATTATTCATGAAGTAAAATCATCATGTATTTATTATGTACTTGAATTATTACAAAGCAGATACTATGCATGAATAGTTGGTAATTATTATTTCTTAATTCTATCGACTGAAAAATGTTAGATTATTATTGAATTGTTAATGCGTATATGAATCAGTTGAAGTGGATATCCTACAAAGTTGAAGTGAAGCAAAAATATCTATCTCAAAACACAAATATCTCACTACCGTAAAAATATGTGGACGCGAATATACGTGTAACTCAGGAATTATAATACAAATGGTATATATTTCTTACAGATATTTATCCAAATGAATTGACCAATAATTCTGATGTGCTCCGCAGAGAAACAAACAAGCCCTAAACAAAGGCCATAAAACCAAAAATAATATGAAAGCATTTCCTTTCATATCTGATGATTTCCATGTGTCATCCTTGAGAACAGGTTTAAATTTAGTTATCTCGCCAACTAATTTTGACCACCAGCCCCAAATTTCAGAAGTAAGTACGCTTGCATTCTTTGCATAATTTTTGGGTGAACTCTGCCATAAATCTGAAATCCAACGCTTATATTGACATACATTTCCTCACCAACATTAATGGGAAATTCTGGATAGCTTTTAAATAATTTGATGGCATACTTATTTGCCATATATTTAGGTAGAATAAGTGCAGACTTGTTACATGATTTCAAGTGCTCCCACATAATATCTTCCTGTGCCTCAATTAAATCGCGGTAAGCTTGTCGGATCCTTCGAGAAGTTTCTATTACAGTATTATTCGTCCAGTCCGTCATTCTGTTTTGAATTATTTTTATCATAATGTGTACGCTTGCTGGTAAAAAAGAACTTACATTGTACAACATACGAATCAAAGCTGCCGTTTCCATTTGCATGCCCCAAAGAACGCTGTTCAAAGTCGCTACATCTGATACAGCGTTTAGGAGCCCGTTAGGGTCACGAATAACATGAGGGCGTGCTTGAGTTATGGTTTGACTCCATTTTAAGACGCTTGCTATAGATTTGTTTTTTCAAAAGCTGTAACTAAACTTAATGTTTGCGGATCGGACCGACACGTTAAACTTGTCGTTTATTAACTGCTGCTACTTGGAGTAAGGTAATCTTTGCTTGGGAGAAACCAAACTTTCTATATTACTTCCTTTGTGTCCATCGCTCAAAATGACTGAAACTAGTGATACCGCTAATACAGTTATCCGCAGCTGCCTGTTTCTGTTGAGGGTGTTAGGGAAGGGATCGCCCTGCTCCAAGTACAATTTCATAATATGCAGGAAATAGGTGATACGGTTGCGGTCATTGTAGATATTCCAAGCAAGTTCTCGATGTATGATCGCCAAGGCCATGGAAGTTATAAAAATCCAAACCCAAACGGATTTCTGGTAAATCCTTAGAAAAATCTCCATATCTACAGACTCCTTTCCCCTGTCACCTCCGCAGCTAACAAATACCAAGTTTTCAATGGTTTCCTCATACGACAGTCGCATGAATTCTGCGTTCGTTCGGTTGGCTATGATCACATACAAGGCCAAATGATGCCGCTTGTATTCCAAATAGGTTCTGGCAACCGCTTTTCCATTAACGCAATGGGAATCTGTACTTGTTGACGTTCCATTGGAAATTATATCAAATATAATGGAAGCAATTCCTCCAGCAAATATATCACTTGGGTTTGCACCTTGAGATATTGATAAACGTGGTAACTGATGACTAGTTTGACAATTTTTAACTCGCTTCAAAAATAGTAAAATGGTGTCAGCAAAATATTCAAATCGCTCCCAAGTGTAGAAATACCAATTGGTTATCTGTTCCTGTGAAGTGGTCTCGAAAGTATGTTTCAGATGTGAGATGTCAATAGGTAGTAATTTCAATGAATTATGCATACGATGTACAGCGAAAAGAAGAGTAGATATTTGCTTTATAACTTGTTGTCCCTTTTCATCTGTCATGTTTATTAACACAGTTTCTGTATTGTACATAATGTCTATATGGCTAGAATGCTTGAGCGTGACAAATTGCAACATTTCTGCATTACTTAGAGGAAACCGTTGGTAATTCACAATAATATTTAGCTTAGGAACCATGGATTGTTCAGATCTATAGAACATGTACTAAAAGAAGGAAGGAACGTCGTAATGAAAAGCCAATGGTTCTCTCATTAGGAGAAGAACATGTGAAGGAATGTGGAGCAATATTTGGATCTGACAATTCCACGGTTTCGTTTTGACAAAAAATTTGAAAGCGTTTATTCCAGTACAGAATGAATTCCCTTCTTCCGTATTTACCCTACTGATACCAGAATTAAGCTTTGAGGTAGGACAATAAATTTTAAACTTACGTTTTGATGATAACTCTAAACTAATATTTGTATTGGGTAATCCATATGGGACCCAGATAATTTTGCTTCCTTCATGTTCCTTCACAAATATGTAGGTAATGTCGAGTAAGACAGCTAATTGGGGCCTTTGTTTAAGTGTTGTTGTGTGAGGAAAAGAAAAGTCGTAATTGTGGAAATTGTTAACAGGTATGTGACAGTTGGTTTTTTGGAATTCCGCCAAGATATCATAAATATCAAGATTGACGCTTGGTCTCCAACTTGAAGATTTCATGGATTCCCTGATTCGCGAAACAGCTTTTTGATTCTTATGATAGAATTCTTCTATAGGAAACGTTTCGAAAGGGACTATGGCGTATGGATTCATATACATGCAATTGCAAGGCAAGAATAAAACCAGAAATAAAGTTGTACATTTAGAATACAATATTTTTGATATTTTATAGTTTTACCTATTACAAAAAATAACTGTTAGCTGATCAGCTAATTAAGAACTAATCTTATCCTAACCTATTTCCTGTTATCTGTAATCAATTTCCTTGTCAGATCAAACTTTTTGCGCTATCTAATTCTTAATTCGCTGTGAATTTTCCGTACACTCAAAATTTGCGACCACTAAATATTTAATATTTCCAGTACCCAAAATGAATTTAATTTCTTTCAACACTTTATCCCTCAACGTACGTTAGTATTATGTATTAGTAATGCATTAAATTTTGAAACTTTTCTACGTCGTTTGTGTAAAATCGCAAACATTGGCAGAATCGCTACTAACATTTTGGCCTTTGGGTCAACGGATTATATGAGTTTATTTTAGTCTTCCAAGTATATTTGCTTTCCACTAACACGCGTCCTACTTTGATGCAACTCAGAATTATTTTATATTGTTTGTCTCGATTATGGGCAATGAGTGATTACATCCATTATCTACTTGTTAACCCTTGTTTGAAGATTGTAGTCTATTCTCAGCAAACAATTTCAAGTTTGGTTTAAACAAACTGGTTGACAGATTTGTATAAATCGAAGCATTCTTTTTGTTAGATATGCAATACAAATACTAAAGATTCATCCAATGTCTTAATTCATTTTAATGTTGAATTGGTTGAATTTATTCATAAGACGACAATTCTGCTGTATGATATTTTGTACATTAAAATCTGGAATATTTTTCCCATTTGTATCAAAATTTACTTACGTTGTAAGTTTAGAAGCATATTGATTTTAGCGAATAATATATCTTTTATTATATTTAAATAGAGTTAGATAGAAATGTGTCAATAGGAATTTCTTCTACGGAAGTACTGTATTGAATTCCAAAACAAATAAATACTTCATGAAGGTATTTGAATGATATTAATAGTGAAGATTTCTGTGTTATTATCGCCAGAATAGAGCATGAGAATAAAAATTTTAATGTTGGTATGCTGAGAGTGATGACGCTATGTATATGTAAAATCTAGAGAAATGCTAGTTTCTTTAATCATTATTTCCTAGTTATAATGTTTTAGGTTATAGAGGATATTATACCGAGTTTAGTTAATCGTGCAGAATATAGAGTTTCTAGCAACATTGTCATTTAGTTTAATGTAAACATCTAATTTAAAATTAAATCATAAAAACTTAGCTTAAATTACTTTGCTCGTGTCAGGTTAGAAAGCAAATTCATCTACAAAATATCAATACCTCGCTAGTAATATTTTTTATATTTGAACTAAATAGGGATTAACGTCAATCATGTATTTTTATAAATGGTTGTATTTACATTTCTATGCTACAACCAATAAAAATATTCCAGTTTTCCTACAAAGTGTTACATTATCATGTACATTTCAATAAAACAACTCATTTTTCTTTCTCAAGGTATCATTATTGCTATCTACTTTTCTACTAAATACGTGAGTTGCAGCTTAAAGGACAACGCAGTCTTCCGAATGAATAGTATGGGAGAAGTGTATTAGGAATTCCTAAGTGTATTTTTGAGAATTTTTTACAATGGGTTTCTCAAGAAATATTTTTAAACAGTTAACACACATTAGGGATTAGGGTCATATGCAGATTTAATCTGCTCTACGTGAATTTTAAAGAAAAGCTGTACCTAAAATGCCACAGCTCCAAAAAATTATATTCACAGTAATATTCCCAAAACTCTAACGTCAATCCCGATAAAGCAATCATTGTAAGAGTTCATGAGAAAAAATATTCCGACCTCCGAGAAGGGTAGGCAAAGACCCTCTTTGAGTTTTTTGAGTACAAGTTAATTAACAATAAGAAATATTTTATCAATGCATCTAAACATATGCATTATATTCGTTGGGGTGTATTGTTGAAGAAAATGTACCCTAAAATATTAAACGTTTAAAATCTGTTTAGGATTAAATTCAGGAAAGGTTCGAAATAGGACAAAGAAACTCAAACGTTGTGCTCAGTACCATGCCCAATCAATACAGCAATGCAAGTATGAATGGAAAACCATTGGTGTTTTTTGTATTCATCGACAATCCACAACCATACCGCTTTGCTTTAAGCTCCTTGCAATCCGTAAGCAACTTAGCAGTCCAGTTACGTGTATAAATCCTTCTTCTACAAAAAGTGTTAGTACCCACATTGTCCTGCAATGGAAAAAAAACATCTGGACTAAGGCATCTACAACAACATTATCCACGCAAACGCAAGCGGTTTAAAAAGGTTGTGCTTGTAAAATTAGTTTATGTGATTAATAATGCGTTGGTTTAAAACTATCTGTAGAAGCATTTGTTGGCAAGCACTCGGTTCAAAATAATAATATGAGCAGCAATTACGGGTTCTTTAGTTCAGTTGCAAAGTTGACTTCTTTCCACTGACACAAACTCCCGACCAGGCATGGTTTAAATCAATTTACAGGCACCCCCTAAGTTTTTCGTATAATCTCAGCAACTACATCTGGATGCAAGACTAATTGAAAGTGGTAAAGTTAATATCCGCTACTTTAGAAAGCATAAAATCCCAAATTTGCTGAAATCAATTTCCTATTCCAAGTGTGTCCAAGATGTTCTCAAGGCTTTCGAAACAAGTGTTTGGAGAAGAATTGGTAAAATTTTTAAATTACATTTTAAATCTCATTATTTATATCTTAAAAATATCTTAGCGTGTTATTTGAAGAAAATTTTTGAAAATGTTTTAGCTTCTGGAGATGATACTGGATTACGCCACTTTTGGCGATGATTCAAGTAATCAAATCCAAAAATGTCGACTCGTTAATAAAAGCTGGCTCGTGTCAATTTCCAAGATGCTTCGCAAAAATTTTCGTCCCCTCTATAATATTTCACTGAGCTGGGAAAGTGTAGTAAAAGGAGCTCCTTTGGAACAGTTTCTGAATGCTGTCACAGGCAACTTTAGAATGGAGCCATTTATTCCTCCTATTAGTTTAAAATTGAAGACAGGTTTCTTTCGCGAGGAAAATTACCAAAACTTGGTAAACTTTTTGGAAAAGTGTGGCAGCAGTCTTGTTAATTTGGACATCCTATTTCCATCAGACGGAGGCAATTTACCGTTCCTAATTGAAAATCAGTCTTTTCCTAAATTACGCAGAGTGTCAATTTACTTTGATTATTGGGGCACGTATGACAGCGATGTGGTGAATAACGACAACGCTGTTTACCTACTCCAGTTAATATTCGATTCCGCAAAGTCATTAAAATCCTTCAATGCCTTTAATAACGTGAAACTACCCGAGGATTTCGGATACCTTCGATTACCTTCCTCAACTGAACAATTGAATTTACATACAGAATTGTCACAAAAAGACGCACAGATACTTTTCAGAAATCCGTTGCCAAATTTGAAGTCTCTGGAATTTTATTCTTCTACAATGAATTTGTCATATCCTCCCGGTTTCATTTTTGAAACTCTTCAGAGGTTTTCCAAAACTCTTGAAAATTTTCAAATCAAAGTCAGGAGTATCGATAGCGAAGTTCCAGTAGACCCAATTTATTTTACTTTTCCTCTCATGAAAAAATTGAAATGTTTTCATTCCAACCGCATAGAATATGAACTGGATGATCGTAACCCTGGAAATTTGGTTGAATTGCTCCCCACGCTGGAGAAACTGGAGTTGAGTTATCAAACAATAACAATGTTTCGAAAGTGGACGGAATCATCAAAGTTTGAAAACATAAAGGACTTGACGGTATCATTAATTGACGAAAGTGTGAGAGAAAATGGCGACATTTGTATTATAAACGCTGACATTGGAATAATGCAAAATTTGCATATTGCCTTTCCAAATCTACGAAACTTAAGCATCCAGTTTACAATGGCTGAAGGAAGGAGAGATACATCAGGGATCCAGTTTTTGTTTCGCGAAATGAAACAGTTAGAGATACTGAGCGTATCTGTGTACGCATATGAACAAAAATACTCCAGGGATTTTTGGGATTCTTTGCTGACCGGAGTGCCCACAAATCAATTGGAAAATGTGAGAAATGCCCTTTCTCAGAGGGGATATAGTCAAGACGATTTCGCTGAATCTCCATCACTCATGAATTTGTAACGTAAGGCACAATTAATTTTGTGAAATTATTTGTATATCTTTACATTTTAAAAACCTTTAACTTCATTTTTTAATAGAGCTAAAAAAGTTAAGTCTCAATGCTGTTGGCCATGCATTCAATACTGGGTCTCTAATTTCTGATGTCGTGTTTATGCTTGCGTTCCTGAAAATGCCAAACCTGATGTCGTTGGAACTACAAGGAAAATTTCTGGTGAGTAATATAAACAAAATTTGTAGTAGATTTTCAAACTTTGTCGTTGGTGAAAAATATATCATTTATTTTTTTTTGTGATGTGTAGGCTTCCACAGAGATGGTGACAACATGGACTGCCAACGGCCGCACTATAAACAAACAATGGTACAGAAATGAGATAGTAGATGATATGTTTTAAAACTGTTTTATGTTTACTTTCGGAGATTGAACAGGATTTGAATTAATATCAGAATATAAATATTTAATTTATACTAACATTGAATCCTAGAATAACAAATATCAGCTTATAATTTTTAGTTAAGTTGTTAGATTTTTTCAATTGTTTATGTATACCTGTCATAAAATATTGTAAAAGTTAGTAGGTGAAAAATAGTTATGGATTTAATAGTTGAATCGTTGCTTATGTTTAAAAAAATATCTTATTTTAGTTGTTGCGTTTTGCATGAGTTAAATATTAATACAGATTTTTAAGTAATGTAAACTAAAAAAGAAAGATGGGTATTATGGAAATCCTCAAATAAATATTAGCAAGTAATTTATATATTTTAGAAACTAAACAAGATATTTTTTAAAAATTCATTCATTCATTCATTCTCAGAATGCATGGTACCTTTGAATTCTGTTGCTTTCAGCGATTTTTATAATGTATATCTAATGCTATATTTATGAACATGTAACAAAAATTAGAGATTAGGTTCACCAGCACCATCTCTTGTCTCCATTTATCAAAGGTAACAGTACATAAAGATGCCACACCTTCAAAACGTACTTCACGTGTACGCATCCAAGAATTCAATTTCAGACTACATTAGTGTGTCAGTGTAAGCATGCATAGGATACAATAGCAACAATGTAGGCCTATACCTTTTTCTGAGAATTAAATATAAGACATTTTAGTGTTTGCTCTCGGTAATCCTTCTGTATTTCTGGGGCCAGACATGCGTTTGTAGACGTAAATTCTTACTGTTCATTATAAAGTCTTGAATGTCACACTTGTTCCAAAATTCTTTCATTTTTCATCATTGTTTGATATCATTGTTGACCATTAAGTGGATTTAGAATGGACTTTTGTTGAAAGAACGTATTTCTGAAGCATGGTTAACATAACGCATGAATTGCATTTTGTTAAATGTTCGTGAGCATTCATTCAACTCTTAACACGAAAAAAGATTACATTTAGAAGTGAATGCACTTATGCCACAATTGCTGGCATTTTTTCTAGTAGATAACAACAGGAAAGAAATACTTGAACTAAATATATTCTATTCGGAATACTAGGTATATGAGGAATTCACGAAACGTTATTGAAATTTGGCTTTAATATTTAACTACGACTGTGTTGCGGTAAAATTGGATTGGATACATGGAATGTGACAGGGTCCTTTAAACGAACCTTAGGCTTAATTGGTGCTGTAATAACAGAGTAGACCAAACATTCAGGGACGCAGAAATGTATAATTGTTGCATTTTGCCGTTGTTTTCCTTTCGTAGCGAAATGAAATGTATAAATATGAATTAATTTGCGGAATCTTGGAATGTTTCAAAATTTTAGCACATACAATTTTTTGATAAATTATGTTCAACCATGTGTCCTTTACACAAACACATTATATGGGAGTTTGCAGAAAAATATAAATCGGAACAATGAAAACAATATTTAACAAACCATTATTAACATCATACAAAGTGCTCAGTTTTCATATTTTTGTTCAATATCATATTACAGATTAACAAATGGGGACAAGTTTTTTTTGCGGAGTGTTAAATTACTGTGGGCATTTCTAAACATTTATATATATTTTCAGTACAAAGGTTGCCCTATTGTTAGCTATTTTCTCACCAAATTCAGGAGGCAAATCCTCTGAAAGAAGACATTAATATCTTCCCAATGAATAATATGTACAAAATTGTGGAAATGTCAATAACGGGATTCTGAAACAATATTTTTGTACATGATTTTTAAAGGATGTGGTACCTAAAATTGCCACAGATTCAAAAGGTACTTCACTCACATGAACCAAAAATTACCTTCAGGCTGGATTAAGAGATTATTTTAAGAATACCTGAGAACAAATATTGAGACTGCCGGCACCGGTAGGCTGTTTCCAGTCTTTTGTGGGTACAAGGTGATGAACACTTAAGGAATATTTTGTTCAAGTCCTAGAGGTTTTGCTCATGTGGTTTTATTATTGAAGCAAATTTACCCAAGAAAGGATACAGCCTTATCGTTTATTTTGGATTAGACTCATGAATTCTTATAAATACGACAAAGAACCTCAAATGTAGTATTCAGGATCAGACCCCATAAATATCTCAGCAGGAGTATGCATGGAAAACAATAGGTAAGATTTTCATGAAGCGACTGTTCTCACCTATTCATTTGTTTTAAGCTCCTTGGAGTCCTTAAGACCTTAGCGGTCAACCTAGGTAAAGAATTCCTTTGTGTACGAAATGTGTGGATGGTAATACCCTTTTTGTTCTACTCAATACAAAATATCTTAGGGGTAGGAATCTTACAATAGAATAATATACACAAGCAAAAAGCTAATACAAAAAGGTGTGTATGGAAAAATTACATTTGTGTCTTGGCTTGTTGGCATCATACATTTTGTGTTGGCTTGAAACTAGAAGAAACTGTGTACAAGAAGTCCATTCAATTTGATAATACTAGGAGCGGTTTACGCTTGGTTTTGTTCAGTTGCAAAGTTAACTTCCTTCCATTTACACAAACTCCCGACGACTAGACCCGAATCAGTTTTGCATAGTTTTAGTAACTAGGTCTGACAACAATACTGCTAATAAGTATTTCTGTTAATATCCAGAGTTAGAAAGCAAAAAACATAAATTTTCTAGAATAAATTTCCAACCGAGTTCAACATGTTTTCACAGCTTTCTGACGAAGTGTTTGGAATAGAACTGGTAAGCTATTTATCACAGTTTAATTCACATTGCATATAAGT